>PVJH01011427.1:0-68862 GCA_004026705.1 Nesogale talazaci
GATGAGTATGCCCCTTGTGTTAGACAGGGTTTTCTACAGAAACGAAACCAGGACACTAGTAATTCTCTTTATATATTTATATAGATAGAATGATATATAAGATAAGAAATAAACAGTCAACTAATTTATAAAGCAGTAGAAATGGCTCGGTGCAACTCACTTGCATGAGACAGCTTATAGACTAACAGTCCTTGGAGTCTTGTAGGCTGCCGAGTCGTCCTCTGTAGAGCAATTCAGGCTATCCAACCACAAGCAGCAAACAGCAAAGCAGGTCACCAACAGTCAGCCAGATGACAGAGTCCAACAGTCCCCAACTCAAGAGATGCATATTCCAGAAGCATGGCGAAGCAGGGCTTGAAGGAACGTCAACTCACAGCTACACAGTCCACGATTAGGTGTCCCACAGGTAGTGTTGCTTGGAGGTCGAGGCACAGGACGAACAAGGCAGCTCTCTGGTCCGAAGAGCCAAGAGCAAGAAAGCAAGGGCGGAGCTTGCTGAGCCATGTATATCTCCGTCCTTCAATTGATCTTGTGTGTTCATTGGTCATGTCGTCACAACATGACCTACCTATCTTCTTCAGCCATGTTGGCACAACGAGACTACCTATCACACCCCCATTTGCTGCTCTTATTTTTTTCTTCCCTCCTTGAGTCCTTCTCTGCATGGCCTTTGTTGTTCTGTAAGCTTCCCCTTATTATTTTGAGGACTAAGATGCACATGACATTGAATACAAGCCATTGTATTTCAATCACATTGCATACCTATGAAAGTTGGACATTGAATAAGGAAGATGGAAGGAAAAATGATACATTTGAACTCAGGCGTGGGCAAAGAATATGGAAAGTACCATGGACTGCCAAAAGATCTGTCTTGGAAGAAGTATAGCCAAAATGCTTCTTAGAGGCCAGAAGTGAGTGAGACGTCATCTCAGGTACTTTGGATCTATTGTTAGGATTGAGTGGTCATGCTTGGCAAAGTCCAGGAGCAGCAAAAGGGAGGAAGACAGATTCACACAGTGGCTGCAAAAATGGGTTCAAACATAGGAAAAACGATGAAGATGGAGTAGGCTCAGGCAGTGTTTGGGTCTGTTGTACAAAGAGTCAGCATAAGAATCATTTTGAAGGCACCCAATCACCACCACAAGCCCCCCTGCCCCGGGAATTTATCATTTTTAGGCGTTTCTGCTTCCTCCCTCTGTTTCCCAGGAAGCTTGCTGCATGTGCATGCTCTTGGCTATTGGGGCAGGCCGGCTTGTCCAATGTCTCAGCACCTGGGTCCCTAACTGGTGTATGGCAGGCACTCAATAAGGACACTCCCAAGCCCCAGAATCTGTCCTCCCACCCTGTTTATTGTAATCATTCCAAACCTTTCTCTCTCCTATCTCTGCATCTTTTTGTCTCTCAAGTGCTTCTATGAAGAATCTAGAAGAAAGTCCAAGAAAAAATGAAAACATGAAATTGAGTAGAATTTTATTTTCTACATGAACAAGAAAACTGCATGGTGCATGATTTGTAGTAAGCAGTCATATAGACCATCGCCGTAATCTAGTCATTGCTTGTAGGACAAGTCATAATGTTTTCAATGCCTTGAACAGTCTGATTTTTCTGAAGACTATCTCGGTTGGTTACCAGCTGCCTTCGTTTCCGAGCACTGACATAACCGAAATCTCCCAAGTAGGGGCCTGCTACAAACAAATGTGTTTTCTCACCCTTTCCAAAGCTAGACATCTGAATGAAGGGTGTAGGGTCCAAAGGAAGGCAGTTTCCCTTTGTGGGCTCTGAGGGAAGGTCCTTCTCTCTTTTCAGCTTCTGTTTCTTGGCTCCCTGGAGATTTCACGTAGCGTGGTATCCTACCTTCCCCATCTGCACTTGCTTGCTAGCTTGCCTGCTTAATCAGCTCAAAAGAGATTGATGTGAGACACACCCTGCATGCATCCTGCCACAGTGACAGAGCATGAACTCCCCAGTGGGATGATAACAGCAGGTAGACCCACAGTCATAAAGTCAGTTCCAACAATCTGATGCCTAGCCACCTTACAGAGCAAAAATAGATCCAGTCTTATGGATTACCAAGACTAACTCTTTATGGGCCTTGGAAGCCTCATCTTTCTCCTTCAGAGTTGCTGGTGGGTTCTAAGTACTCACATTTCGATTAGCAGCTCAACTCACAACCCATTTCAGGACCAGGGAGCCTTTTTCTCCCTCACAATGACCCTTAATGGAGGTTCTGAAATCTTTACAGAAGCAGACAGTTTCATTTTTCTTCCAGAGATCAGCTAGTAGATTTTGAACTCCTGATCTTGGGGTTAGCAACTATAGCTTAACCTATAGTGCTAGGACTCACAGACTATATATATTTTTTTTGGGGGGGGGGGAGTCACACAACTTCATTGTGACACCAGCATTCTGTGTCAAGTCAATTTGGATGATTAAGACTGGATCTGTTCTTCAGTGTTGGCAGGCTGATATTGACACATTGATGTGGTTAAGAGAAATGTATTTTTAAGCTTGTGTAGTTGCTGAAGCATGAGTCAGCCGGGTGAGCTCGGGCAGAGACTGGGTGACAGCTGGATTCCCACGCATGTGGCAAAGTCTCCGGGGACAAAGGTGGGAGGGCACAGACGGGTGTGCAGAGATCAGTGTGAGGCCACAAGGCCTGCCAGGTCTCTTGGACCACTAAAAGCCAGCCCACCTAGAGATCAGGAACTAGGATGCAATCACACCATTTTAAAGCTGAAAAGCCATATTGAACAAGTGAGCTATGACTTTGGAGAGTTACATAAAGTCTGTTTAAATATTGAAGAATGCTAAATTTCTGGCATATGTCCAGTTTTATTTTATATGTGTGTGTATAAATTTATACACATGTGGGATGTATCACAGATTCTTTTCTGTATTCCTTTACATTTTTTAAACTTATGTTTACTGTCCAATGATTAAGAATCATTCCACATAGGGAATAAGTATAAATGAATTGATGGTATTTCATCATATAGATGGTCTCTAAATTATTTAAATCATTGTCTTTCTAGGAGTCCATGTGGTGTAACCAAGTGTCTATGCATTGGGCTGTGATCCACATGGTCTGTAGTTAGACAAACTCTCTATTCCCATAAACTATGATAGGAAAACCACCCACAGAGGCTAGCTATGAGTCAGTATTGACTTAACAGTGTGTTTGGTGTTTTACAATCCTTCTAATAATTTAGGGTGGGTTTTTGTGTTTGTTTTTCCATTTTCTACCACTATACACAACACTATACACAGAGAAGCACTAGAAGCCCACCCTGGCCTAGCCCAGGCAATTTGGAAGACAGCTACTTGGCCAATTGACTGGAAGAGATCCATATTTGTGTCTACTGCAAAGAAAGGTGACCTCCAAAGTACTCAAATTATAAAATGATATCATTGATAGAGCACACAAGTAAAATTTTGCTTCACATCATCCAACAAGATGTCGGCAGTACATTGACAGGGAACTGCCAGAAGTTCAGGTCGGATTCAGAAAGGGACATGGAACAAGCAAAATCCTTGCTAATGCCAGATGGATCCGGGCTGAAAGTAGAGAATATCAGAAAGATGTTTACTTCTATTTCATTGTCTATGCAAAGGCATTTGACTGTGTGGACTACAATAAACTGCAGATGATCTTGAGGAGATTGGGATTTCCAGAACGCTTCATTGTACTCATTTGGAACTTGAACAGGGACCAAGAGGCAGTTGTAGCTGGAGAACAAGGGATCCTGCGTGGCTTAAAATCAGGAAAGGTGTGTGTCGGGGTGGTATATTCTTTAAGCCATTTATTCAATCTATTCACTGAGCAGATCAACAGAGAAGTTGGGTCATATCAAGAGGAGTGTAAGCATCAGCACTGGAGGAAGGTTTCCTAACAACCTGCAGTGTGTAAATGACACAATGCTTGCTGAAAGTGAGGAGGACATGAAGCCCTTGCTGGTAAAACGCAAAGATGGTAGCCTTCAGTATGGATTACAGCTCAATGTAAGGAAGACCAAAGTCTTCACACTGGACCAAAAGGTCACATTGTGATAAAAGAAGAAAATGTAGTTGGCAAGCATGTTTTCTTGCATAGATCCAAAATCAATGCTCACGGAAGCAATAGTCGAGAGAGCAAGAGATGTATTGCCTTAGGCAAATCTGCTGTACAAGATCTCCTTTGCGGATTGGAAATCAAGGATTTTACTTTGAGGATTTAGGTGTGCCTTGACCGAAGTCGTGGTATTCTCCATTACATCATACGCATGTGAAAGTTGGACATTAAAGAAGGAAGAGCATAGAAGAATCGATGCCCTTGAATTGCGATGTTGGAGAAGAATATTGCAAGTGTCAGGGACTGCTGAAAGGACAACATGACGTGTATTGGGAGAAGTCTGACCAGAGTGTTCCTCAGAGACAAGGATGGCAAGACTTGGCCTTACCTACTTTGGGCATCTTGTCAAGAGAAAGCAGTCCCTGGCGAAGGAGATCATGTTGGGAAAGTGGAGGGGAAGTGAAAGAGAGGAAGGCACTTGAGATGGATTGACACAGTGGCTATATCCATGGGATCAGGCATAGGAGCAGTTGTGAGGATGGTACAGGACCGTGCAGTGCTTCATTCTGTTGTGCACAGGGTCAGGATGCCTCAAAGCCAACTTGATGGCAGCTTAACCATGGCAGCAACATACCCAGTGCTCTAAGGAGCATCTTCATACCTGCTTCTTGGAACACCTAGCTGATGAGATGTATCTTAGAGGCACATTTCCAGAAATGAAACCTGGGTGGCGTAGTGGGTTCCATATTGGGCTGCTAACCATGAGGTCCATGACTGGAAACCATAAGCCATTCTGAGGGAGAAAGATGAGGTTTTAACTCTGCCGAAGAGCGGGTCTTGGAAATCCAAAGGTGCTGCTCTGAGGTGTTATGAGTTAGAATCAATTTGATAGCAATGAGCTTAATTTTTTTAACTACATCTTGCAATAAAGTCCTGGTGCCAGTGTGAGGTGATCGCTGGGCTGCTACCTTCAGAGTTAATGACTCGAATCCACCAGCTACTCTGCGGGAGACAGTGAGTCCATCTAATCTCATAAAGATTTAGAGGCTCTCAAACATTGTATAGGGTTGCTATCAGTAGGGTCACTGAGTCTGGTCACTGAGTCACAAGTAGCAGTAGGTATATACATATTGCAACCAGGCATTCCAAAAACTTTTAAGCCAATTCAGTCGCCGCAGCAGTCCAAATGGATTTGTGGGCAAAGATTTTAGGCTAAATTCATTTCTAAGAAAAAGCCTGCGAATTATCTGTTGCTGAAAAAACACCATTTATCGATCCGCGGTGTTTATGATGGTGATGTGTGTGCTGTTGTGAGCCTGCAAGCGAAGTCACTGGACTTTCCAATGCCAGGAGGGCCACCCATGGTGAGCGGGTTTCAGCAGAGCTTCCAGACTACGAACTGACTACGACGAAGGAATTGACTGAACACTTCGGAGGAGTTTCAACCTTGATTAGCATGTTGAGAAACAAGGATGTTAATTTGAGGATAAAAGTGGCCCTGACCCATGCCATGGTATTTCCAACCGTCTCAAATGCATACAAAAGTTAGACATTAAAAAAGAACAACGAAGAATCGATGCGTTGCGATTATGAAACAATCGATGTGCTGCTGAAGAATATTGAAAGTATCATGAACTGCCAAAAGGATAAACACATAGGTCCCAGAAGAAGTATGGCTAGAGCATTTCTTAGAGGTAAGGATGGTGAGATTTGGTCTTGCACACTTTGGACATGTTGTCAGGAGAGATCAGTCCCTGGACAAAGAGCCTATGCTTGGTAGAGGGGCAGAGATAAAGAAGATTCTCAGGAGATGGATGTCCACAATGACTGCAGCAATGGACTGTGCATGAGAACAATTGTGAAGATGGTACAGAACCAGGAAGTGCTCTACTATGGGTGGGAACCAACTTCATGGCACCGAACTGCAACAGCAGCGACAAAAACAAACACCGAGTGACTTCATGTCTAGGCAGAAAGGAAATATTGCTATTCTCACAAGGTTCTCCAATGACACCATGGCCTAAGCCAACTTACCCCTAATGGAAAAGAAAGTTCTTATGTACGTGAACATAACACGCATCATTCACCAAAACAACTAAGGGTCCACCGTTTTCAAACTCAGAAAGATAAACCCAGGTCAAGTCTTGGTGGGGGTGGGGAAGAGCAGCAAGGGTAAATGTGCTCAGTTTTCTTGCTGCAAAACAATCCGGCACACACTTAATGATGTGAAACAAAACCCATCTACTCTTCACAGCACTCTTTTCTGTGGGCTAGGAACCCAGGCACAGCTTCCTCTTTGCAACGCTTCAATCTAGGTGTTGCTCAGGGCTGAGTTCCCAAGTGCAGGTGCAAGTGGAGAGAAGTGTGCTTTCAGGCTGATGTGGGTTGTTGCCAGTATTCATTACTTTGCAGCTTAGGATGCATGGCCCCTTGACCCGCCAGAGTCAGCAGGAGACCCAGACAGAGTCATGTATGGCATGTCCTTGTGGTTAGCTGCCCTTGAGTAAGACCCTGGTTCGTGGGGGTCATATGCAGCAAAGGAGATGCTGCCTGGTCCTGCACTCTCCTCAAGAGAGGTTGTAGTTGGGTCCCTCAGGGTCCATAGGGTTTCCCATGGGACATGTCAGAAATAGATCACCAATCCACCTGGGACTAGAAGCACTGCTGAAATCTGTTCAGCATCATGACCACAAGGAAGCTGACACTGATAGGCAGATGGTGCCTGTGCCAGAAAATAGACCTGAGTTTCCTACAAGGAAGCTGAGCATTGTACCGCTAACCAGCTTGGAGTGTGTAATGTAATTACAGAAGTGAGACTCCGCCACCACTACCATATCACACAACATATTCTCATAATGACAACACACTATGTTTACCAGAACCTACTGGGAAGGACAACCTATTGCCATGGAATTGATTCTAATTCACTGAGACCCTATTGAGGGGTTCTGAGACTGTACACCTTAGCCTTATCTTTCTTTTCCAGAACAGCTCTGGTTTGAACCCCTAGTCTTTCAATTAGTAATCTCACACTTATCCAACAGAGTCTGCAGGACAGGACTGCTCCTTAGCAGCATGGATGGCAAAATTTGGTCTCATGTGCTTTGGACTTGTTTGCAGGAAACACCCGTGCTTGAAAAATGGCATCATGTTTGGTGTGGCAGTCATGTAAATGCATGTCAATTACAGGATTGGGAGTGTAGGGGTGGAGTCTAGCCTGTCAATCTGGAGATAGCCACTGAGAACTCTGTATGGGCATGGCTTTCTCCTAAGATTCTAGGAAATCCAACTGTTTCCCCCTTGGAGGTGAGCGACTCAGTTCCTGGGAGAGAGACTCAGTTCCTTGGAGATGCTCTACTCATAAGACACAAGGCTGACTCCCTCGGAGATGTTGCAGCTGCCAAGACACATGACAGCATGCTGATAGACCCTGAGCCCTGGAAACCGGAGGAGCCATGGGGAGACCCCCTGCCAGTGCTGAGATGCTTCTACCACCACCGGATACAAAAGACTCTGCACCCACTGGCCTGTGATTGTCCTGATGTCATTGCATGTGCCTCGTGAATCTGAAGAAGACTTTATAGATTAGTTTCAGACATATGGGACATATCAGCCTTGTGGGCTTGGACTGGATTGGGTTGGGTTGGTTTGCTTTCTCAATGTTCTACGCCTCTTGTATATAATCCTCTCCCTTATATACATATGTGTGTCTATGAATTTGTTTCTCTAGTCTACCCAGCGACACTTGGTAAAACAGATGGGCAATGAAAAATAGGAAGACCCTTTATGGGTTGGGTTGACACTGGCTGCAACAGTTGCACAAACTAAACAGTGGTCAGGATGGTACAGGCCTGGGCAGTGCTTTCTTCTGTGGACTACAGGGCTGCTAAGACTCAGGATTGACTAGATAGGACCTAACGACCGCCACATCGGGTGAGAAGCAAGCCCCAGGTTCTGTCTTTCCTGAAAGGGAGTGATTGTACAAGAACATGAACACCAGGAAGCAGGGATCAGGGGGCTGTCTTAAAGTCTGTACATCGGAAATCTCTCCTTGAGATGCTTCCCACATGACTAATCAAAGAGGCTGAGAGCTTGGGGAAATGTAAAATCTGAAACTCGTGGATTTAAAAATATTTGTTTTATGGTTCTCATCCGACTGGAGGTGGAGAACACGGCATACTATATAGAGGTTTGGCCTGAGAGATAAGAGTGGCATCTTCAAAGGGACACCTTGGAGCATGTGTTCTCTGTTTTCCTGGAAATTCGATTTTACCTTCTTATGATGACGTTCTCCCCCCACGTCCCCAACTTGATTCTGTCTTGTGGAATGAGGTGGTTTATTCCCAAGCGCATGTCATGATGACCACAGCTGCGACATTTTCCACGTGCAATTGTGCTGGCTATTCTTAGGTCTCTAATTACTATGTCTGCTCAAGAGCTGGCCAGGAGTCTCCACAGTCCCTTAAAAAATAGTTAAAACTGCAAAAGGAAGCAAGCACTTAGGAAAAAAAGATTCTTTAAGTAATATGAATCATATTATTCTGAGGAATTTCTGAAACCCAAATGAAGACTGAACATGATAGTGGGACTAGAGGAAGGTAAAAGGAAACAGAAGAAAGAATTAGGAGGCAAAGAACATTTATAGAGGTCTAAATACAGGCATACACATAGGTAAATATATTTATATATGATGATGGGAAAAGAGATCTATGTGCATATATTTATAGGTCTAGTATTAAGGTAACAGATGGACATTAGGCCTCTACTCAAGTACTCCTTAATGCAAGAACACTTTGTTCTATTAAACTGGCATTCCTTGATGCTCACCTTCCTGACAGGATTACTAAAGATAAAGCAGGTGCTTTATCAAATTTAGCAAATGTGGTGAAGAAAACTGATGGTGCCTGCCTATCAAAAGACATAGCATCTGGAGTCTTAATGGTTTGAAGATTAAACTAGCAGCCATTTAGCTGAGAAGCAACAAAGCCCACATGTAAGAAGCACACCAGCCTGTGTGATCACAAAGTGTTGAAGGGAACAGGTATGAAGCATCAAAGAACAAGAAATTATATCATTGTGAATGAGGGGGAGTGTGGAGTGGAGACCCAAAACCCATCTGTAAACAACTGGACATCCCCTTACAGAAGGGTCACAGGGAGGAGATGAGTCAGTCAGGGTGCAGTATAGCACCAAAGAAATATACAACTTTCCTCTAGTTGTTAAATGCTTCCTCCCTTGCGCCCCCACTGTCATAATCCCAATTCTACCTTACCAGTTTGGCTATACTAGAGCATGTACACTGGTATCGATAAGAGCTGGAAACATGGAATCAAGAACAGATAAACCCCTCAGGACTAATAATGAGAGTAGCAATATCAGGAGGGGAAAGAGAAGGTGGGCTAGAAGGTGGGAACTGACCACAATGATCTTCATATAATCCCTTCCTGGGGATGGACAACTGAAAAGTGGTGAAGAAAGACATTGGACAGTGTAAGGCATGACAAAAAGTATATAATTTATAAATTATCCAGGATTCACCAAGGAGGGAGGTTGGGGAGGAAGGAGGAAATGAGTGATACCAAGGGATTAAGCAGAAAGAACATGTTCTGAGAATGATGATGGCAACAAATGTATAAATATGCTTGACACAATGAATAGATGCATGGATTGTGATAGCAGTCCCCAATAAAATGATTATTTTAAATGAATCATGTTATTAAAAACAAACACTACAGGAGTTCCACCTTGATGTCCACAGCTTTATCTTACTTTGTAAATTCTGGAGGAGCATGTATGTCCTAAATGTTATACCTTCTTCTTGAGGCACCCTGTGTAGTGGTTATTCATTGGACTGTAATCTACAAGATCAGAAGTTTGAAACCACTAGCCACTCACCTGGGATAAATGGGGCCTTCTACTGCTGTAAAAAATTGCAGTCTCATAAACCCATTGGGTCGTTCTACCCTGCCATTATGAGTCAGCATTCCCTAGATTACAATGAGCCATCAGTCTAGTGGATCATCCATCACCTTAATTGTAAAGAAGTTGCAAGATGGCATTTTCTTCAAAAAGCACTGTGCATTGAACGTGCCGGTAGGTTCTTGCCAAAGGAGACCTGGCAGTTGGCAATCAAGGTCAACAACTCTTCCTAGGGAGTAAGATAAAGCTGGATGCTCCCCCAAAGACTTACCTCTTCAAAAACCCTAAGGAACAGTTCTACTCTGTCCTAGAGGGTTACTGTGACTCATAATTGACAAAGTGGCAGTGACTTTTGAGTTATTTTCTTATCAAACATAAATATGGTGTCACAATTAGCATAACTTAAAAGTCAGATCAAAACTGTGGAGGAGAGACAAAGGGAAGAGTCTTCTGGAAATACTTAATCTTTGTTGTTGCTGGGTGCTGTATAGGCAATTTCAACTCATAGCAAATATCTGAGTTTTGGGCTGTGGCTGGTGGGTTTGAAACACCAATCAATTGGTTAGTAGCCCCGCTCAATTGTTTTGCCACTAATTCTCCTTGCTATAGACCTGTATTCAGAGAAAAAAAAACTCTATTTGTCTACAAATGAGCTTTGGTCACTTGATGAATTGCTGCAGAGAGTTCTTCAAAGCTTGGATTTTATATAACTGCTTCATTAGTCAATTTATTCCTTAAAAGAGTGGGGGGTGCTCAATGCAAGAACACTTTGTTCTATGAATCTGGTATTCCTCGAGGCTCACTGGCCCAACGTGACCACTGAAGTAAAATGTGTGCATTAGCAAATATGGTGAAGAAAGACAATGGTGCTCAACCATCAAAGGATATATCATCTGGAGTCTTAAAAGTCTAAAGATAAACAATAGACCATCCACTTGAGAAGAGACTGCACCCACACAGAAGAAGCACAACAGCCAGCGTGGCCACACAGTGGTGAAAGGTCTAGGCAATAGACATCAAACTGTGAGGAAAAACACATATCAATGTGTGCACACACCCCCAAGGTGCCCACTGAGGACATGTGGGAGCATGAGCAAGAGTGGTGAAGAAAGCTGATGGTGCCCAGCTGTCAAAAGATATAGCATCTGGGGTCTTAAAGGCTTGAGTATAAGCAAACAGCCATCTAGCTCAGGAGCAACAAAACCCACCATAAAAGAAGCTCACTTGCCTGTGCGATCATGAGATGCTGAAACAATCAGGCATCAGGCATCAAAGAACAAAAATCAAAATCAATGAACCAATTAACTCCCGATATCGCTGAAGACAAATGGATACAGAGGCAAACAGAGTAGAAGAAAAGAAGGTGCCCAGCTACCAAATGATTGAATGTCTAGAGTCTCAAAGACTTGAAGATAACTGAGTCACCATTCAGCATGGAGACAGCAAAGTCCATAGGGAAGAAGCACACCAGCAAGTGTGATCAAGAGGGCCCAAAGGGAGCAGATATCGAGCACCAAAGAACAGGAATCACTTCATTATGAGTGAGGGGAGGGGCTGGGTGGGGACTTAAGGCCCACTGGTGGGTAATTGGCCACCCCATTACAGGGGAGCCACGCGAAGGAGACAGACTAGTCAGAGTGCAGCCAGGCAGTGATGATGCATACAAGTTTCCTCTAGTTCCTGAGGTCTCCCTACTTCCCAACTATCATGATCCCAACTCTACCTTGCACATCCGGATGGACTAGAGAAGGTACACTAGTGGAGAGGGGGGCTGGAGATATGGGGAAATCAGGATGGGTGAGCCCCCTCGGGCCAGTGGTTAGATTGGAACTACTGGGTGGGTGGAGAGAAGGTGGGGTAGAGACAGAACCAACTACAAGGATATACATATGACCTATCTGGAGGATGGGTATGGGGGAGTGGGCTGAGGGAGGTGTCGGGCAGGGTAACATATGACAGAATAATAATAATTTATGAAGTATTGAGGGTTGATGGGGGAGGGAGAGCAGAGGAACAGGGGAGGGGTTGGAGGAACCGACACCAGGGACTGGGGGAAAGGGCAGATGTTTGGAGCATGGTGATGGCAGCGGACGTGCGAAGGTTTTTGTCATAGTATGTTTATTTATGTATTGGAAAAATGATGTATGAACCCCTAATAAAATGATTTTTAATTAAAAAAAAAAGAATAACAATACCAAAACACAAAAGATCAGGGGGTGGTGGGGAGTTGAAACTTGTGTTTTGTGTTAGGCAAGTTTTCTAGAGAAGCAAAATCAGTGCATCACTGCCAGGAATGACAAACCAGAAATCAGGAAAATAAACCATAAAAAAGGAAAACCACAGGCTGGTGGTGGCAGAGGCACCAAGGTGGGTAAGCCAGGCTTTTGGCTACAGAGTTGAATGGAATACAAAGTTGGCAGACCACACTGAGAGCTCCCAGGTTTGGCAAACAATATGGTGCACTGAGAAGCTAGATGTGAAATCTAGACCAGCAAGAAAGAGAAGGGGCAAGCCTTCCCACAGAGACTGTTTAAGTAGAAGCAGGCTAGACACCTAAGGCAACTTCCTTTCCATTGGATCAAAGCTGTAACCCAATTAGGAGGATAACTCACCCATCTCTCCATAGCTGCTTGATTCCTCCCAGAAGATCCTACCATGAAGTTGATTACATTATGTTAGATCACAATTAAGGGAGATTCCTGCCCCAGTCAAGTTGATACTGAACTTAACCATCACAGGTAGGTACTAGAGCAGACAGTGACAGATAAAAATGCTTAATATGTGATTTTCACAGTTTACTTCTTTCCTCCTTCATTTGCTTCATGTCATACGCTACCTCCCATTCTTTAAGGACAGGGAAAAAGCTTTGTAGTGAATTCTAAGAAAGACTGGCAGGAGAGTAGAAAGGATCGCTTACCCTGGTGAGGCTATGTTTGGGAGTTGAACAGGCCAGGGATTGTGCTTGGAAGTGTGCCTTCATTGAAAGGAGAAAAAAAATACTAAAAGTCGGGGGAGAGAGTATGTACATGGACAAAAGGGCTTGGTGGATAGGAAGTGGCTGGGGGAAAGTAGAAAATAGGGCAAAAGGTATTTAAAAGCTGTTGCAAGGACTTATCCTTGATCTCTTCAGTGGGCTGGGCTTAGTTAAGCATTCTATCACTTAAGGATCGCATACAGGAATACACAAACTGAGAAGTCAAAATGACTTGCTAACTGAAATTAGTCCTTTTTTTTTTTTCTAATGAGTTAGCATGAGAAACAAAGCCAAGGGCATTTCCCTTGGGAACAGAGCTCATCTGAAGTCTTCAACCTGAATAAGCTTTCCAAACCCAGCAGAACTCACCTTAAGCTTGTGATTTCCCTTTCTCTAGGCCTTGTTCTTCAAACTTCCTCTCTCTCTCTCCCTCCCCCATGGTACATTGGATAGGGAAAATGGAAGCCTTGGTGGTTGTCTGGGTCTGCCACCTCCAGCAGCTATAGACCACACATTTTTCTCCTCCTGTTTTGGAGAAGCGTGATAGTCATCCTATCCAGCATCACACAATCTCGAGTTATCTCAAGTTTGGCCCAGAAGCAGTGTGGGCTTACGAAATCAGGGCTACCAAGCTTGGGCACAGACAATAGGGAAAGCCACAAGTTATTAGAATAGCCCTTCTGTAAATAATAAATATACATTAAATTGAAGAAGTCTTATAAGAATTTCATTCATTGGGTGCCAGAACATGTATTGGGTCATAGTCTGACCAAATAAGATGCAGACCGGGTAGATATCATAGGCTTCTATTCTTCTTAAGTAGTTTCTTAATCTTCAATAATTTGTAGTTATCAATCTTCAATTGATCTTGTAGTACCCCCTGATCCCTATATCACTAAGGACTGAAGGTAGAACCTTTAGTTCTGCTTGATAGACTCATTCTATTCCGGTAAGCAGTTTCTTTTGGTTGAGTCCATCTTTTCGTTTTATACCTCTCTCCTTGTTCCTCTCCAAGATGGTTTAAGGACTTTAGACTGCTGAGGAAAAGGTTGACCCCTTGAGTTGTACTGCTTTATGACTGTGAGCTAGCTGGTTTCTAAGCAGGTAATTGGTCTACGATTAGTCCAGGTTGTTGGGAAGGAGTTAACTACTACTCAAGCACACAGCAGAGACTTGCCATTTGTTCTCTAGTGACTTGGACAGGAGTCAAGGTCCATCCTGCTCACTCAGCCCCACTGTAGCCCACAGTGACACTCTGGACTCTGAGTGTACATCTCTGAGATCTACCTGGGTTGTTTTTCCAGACCCCAGTTTGATAGAGGGGCCTAAACCTGCCCCTTAATGGTAGTTTCACCCTCTAGGACCAGAGAACATGTATTGAGGACCGCTGGTAGGACAGTACTTATTAGAAGGGCTATTCTCTCACTACAAGGTCAGCAGTTGGAAATCACCAGAAGCTCCTCAGGAGCAAGAGACAGGGCTTTTGACTTCTGTAAAGAGTTGCAGCCTTGGAAACTCCAGGTGGTGGTGGATTAGGAAGACAGAGCTTTATGGCTGCAGTTATCCATTGTGAACTCCTGCATCGAGTCTTTGGTTATTGTTCTTAGATGTGATGATGTTGACTCCCGCTAACAAAAACCTACCACCAGAATGTACAACAGAATGAACAGTGGCCCCTTGATATCTTCATGATCACTGGTGTGTTTAAGTTCACTGTTGTGGCTATTGTCTCAATTCATCTAAGTTTCATCAATTATGATGTCATTTTGTAGTGATACGTCGGTCTTGAAAATTCAAGTAAGTCAATTGAGGTCTTAACACCCTAACTTCTAAGGATCTTTGTAGTTGAATTTCTCTTGAGACTGGTTGTTCATTCTGACCGTACAAAGAATATTCAATATTCTTAACCATCACCACAGGCTACATGCATGAATTCTTCTTGGGTCTTTCTTTTTCATTGTCTAGCTTTTGCAAACAAATGAGGTGATTAAAAGGCCATGCCATAGGCGAGGCACACCTTAGTCATCAAAATGAAATCTTTGCTTTTGAAAACTTTAAGCAAGTGACTTTCTAAATCCAATGCATCATTTGACTTCTTGATGGTTGTTTTCATTGACAATGTTTATTCAAGTGGAATGTCTTTAATCACTGTCTTTAATCTTGACTATGTCCTCAATTGAAACTTGCTGGCAAAGTGGTTATACCTGGGGCTAATAACTGCAAAATCAGCAGTTCAAAACTAGAAGTGCCTCTGAGGAAGAAAGACAATGCTTTCTATTCTTGTAAAGCATTACAGTCTCAAAAAAAAAAAGTATAAATAAGTAAAAAATAATAACAAAAGAAAAACTTGTAAATAGTTCAAGGTCTGTTCTTTGACCTCCAGGAGTGTCCCTCGGTTGAGTCTGATAGGGTGCCACATCCTGGCCCCAAAGTATAACCTTGGCATTCCCTCAGAAACTCCATGCTCTGTCCCTCCTGCTGCTCTGCAGCATCCTCTTGCCTTGGTCATTGTTTTGTTTTCTTTTTTCGCTTCATCTTGTGATGTCTTGCTTGTGAACATTATTATATCTGAAAGTCTATCTAAATAAGACAGGCTGGATGAACAGTCTGGAGGAGAAAACAATGGAACTGATGGTTCTGGGGGCAGATGGGAGATGGGGAGGTGGGGAAAAGGAGGTGGTGTTGACCAACCCAGGGATAAGGGAACAACAAGTGATGCAAAATCAGTAGCAAGGTGGGTGTTAGAGGCCTGATAGAGATTGATCAAGAGTAATGTAACAGAGATAAATTACTGAAACCCAAATGAAGGATGAGCATGATAGTAGGGCGAGGGGAAGGTAAAAGGAATAGAGGAAAGAACTGGGCATTTATAGCAGTCTAAATACAGGCATGAACATAAGTAAATATATTTATATATAATGACCTTACAGTTTATACTTATAGGGTTAGTATTAAGGCAGCAGATGGACACAGAACCTCCACTCAAGTACTTTCTCAATGCAAGAACAGATTTGTGTTCTTGTGGCGGTCATGTGCTTATGTTGACTTCATGATTGAGATGCAGGGGTGGAGTCTAGCCTGATAATCTGGAGATAGCCTTTGAGTAGCCAATGAAGCCTCTGTGTAGGCATGGCTTTCTCCTGAGACTTCCAGGAAATCTCACGATATTTCCCTCGTGGAGATGAGACGCTACCTCCCCAGTTGCTGGGAGTTAGTCTCAGAGATGATGAATTATGGACGAGACAAGATGGCAGTGTCTGAGAAGCTGGAGGAGCCAGAGAAGAAACAAAACGGCCTTAGCCTGATGGAACCAGATCTCTGAAGCTGGGGAAGCCATGTGGCGAGCCCTGCCAGTGCTGAGTTGCCTCTACCACCACTGGATGCCCTGGAAGCAAGGAGACATGGGGAGACCCCTGCCAGTGCTGGGATACTGCTGTGACTTCATGAGTTGGAAGAAGACATTATATATACTGGTATCAGACATATGGGTTAATATCGGACTTATGACTTTGAACTGGACTGGGTTGGGATGCTTTCTTAATCTCCTATTCCTCTTGTATATAAACCATACTCTTATGTATATATGCATGCCTATGAGTTTGTTTCTCTAGTTTACCCAGACTAACACACATTGTTCTATTAAATTGGTATTCCAAGATGCTCACCTTCCTGACACGATCACTGAAGACAAATGTGTGCATAAGCAAAAGTAGTGAAGAAAACTGATGGTGCCCAGCTATCATAGATATAACATCTGGAGGTTTAAAGACTTGAAAGCAAATAAGTGATCATCTAGCTGAGAAGCAACAAAGCCCACATGGAAGAAGCACACTAGCCTGTGACACCATGAGGTGTCAAAGGGATCAGGTATTAGGCATCAAATAACTAAGTTATATCATTATAAATTAGGGTGAGTACAGATTGAGAAACCAAAGTCCATCTGCAGGTGAAGCGACATCCCCTTACAGAAGGGTCATGGGGAAAAGGCAATGATGAAATATGCAACTTTCTTCTAGTTCTTAAATGCTTCCTCCCTCCCTCCCATCATCATGATCCGAATTCTACTTTACAAATCCGGTTAGACCAGAGGATGTACACTGGTACAGATATGAATTGGAAACAAGGGGAATCCAGGACAAATGAGCCCTTTAGGACCAGTGGTGAGAGTGGCGGTACTGGGAGGGTGGAGGGAAGGTGGAGTAGAAAGGGGAACCAATTATAAGGATCTACATATAACCTCTACCCTGCGGTACAGACAATGAGGAAGTAGGCACAGTGAGATATCAACAAGGTATAATATGATAAAATAATATTAATTTCTAAATTATCAAGGGTTCATGAGGAATGGGGGAGCAGGGAGGGAGTAGAAAGAGGAGGAGATAACACCAAGGGCTTAAGTAGAAAGCAAATGTTTTGAGAATGATGATGGCAACAAATGTACTAATGTGCCTTGCATACAATGGATGGAGATCTGGATTGTGATCCGATTTGTATGCTCTCCCAATAAAATGTTTAAAAATAAAAAGAGAGTTACAGTCTCAGAGACCCATAGATGCAATTCTACCCTGTCCTTTGGGTCCCTATGAGTTGGAATTCACTTGATATCAGTGAGAGTTTGTTTTTCGTTTTGAGGTAGTCTCTGTCCAGGACTAAGACACAGCAAGTTTGCATTTAGAGATTTAGGAGATAAGTGCTGTGGGAGAGGGCAGAATTGAAAATGACAACAAAAGAACACCACCAAGACTCTTGGGAGAAATCTCTAAATCTGCTGCTGTGGTTAAGTGTAATTGTGCTGCTTCCAACCCACAGCAACTTTATGCCCAACAGAAGTAAATGCTGCTTAGTCCCAAGCCATCCTTAGAATGGTACCCATGCTCGAGCCCATGTTGCAACCAGTGTGTTGATTCATCTCCTTGAGGCCCTTCTTCTTCTTTTTTTTTTTTTTTGCTGCCCCTTCACTTTACCAAGTGGTATATCCTTCTCCAGGGGCTGGTCTCTCCTGAAAACATGCCCAAAGTATGTAAGACATTCTCTCACCATCCTTCCCTCTGAGGAGTACCCTGGTCATACTTCTTCCAAAAAAGATTTGTTTGTTCTTTTATTTTTTTTATTTTTTATTTATTTTTTTTTTTTAGGCATCACTGCCCTCAGGTGGTGGGAGTAGGAGGCCCAGCCTTTGCTCCTGGGAGCCGGAATTGAACCTCCATCCCAGTGGGCCGCAGTCCCGCGCACAACCACTACGCCACCGGGGCTCAGCCCTTGTTTGTTCTTTTAGAGGTCTGTGGTACTCTCAATATTTTTCTCCAGCACCACAATTCAAATACATAGATTCTTCTTTGACCTTCCTTCTACAATGTCCAACTTTCACATGCACAGGAGGCAATTAAAAACAACATGGCTTACCGATATAGCTAGAAACTGACATTGTTGCTTTTCAGTACTCTCTAGGGGTCTCGTGTAGCAGATTTACCATAACGCAAAGGATTCTTTGGTCTTTTGACAGCTGCTTCCACGAGCATTGATGGTGGATCCAAACAAGACAAAATCCTTGACCACTTCAACCTTTTCTCCATTTACATGATGTTACTTCTTGGTCCAATTGTGAAGATTTGGGTCTTCTTTATGTTGAGTTGTAATTCTTATTGAAGGCTAAAATCCACACTGAAGGCTGAAATCCTTAGTCTTCATCAACAAGTTCTTCAAGTCTTCTTTACTTTTAACGAGCAAGATTGTGTCATCTGCATACCTCAGGTTGTTAATAAGCCTCTCTCTAATTCTAATGCCACATTCTTCTTCATATAATACAATTTCTCTGACTACTTGCTCAGCACAAAGATTGTATAAAGATGATGCATAAATATGGTACATACCTGACACACACCTTTCTTGATTATAAATCATGCAGAATTCCCTTATTTTGTTCACACAACTGCCTATTGATCAGGTTACATGTGAGTACAACGAAGTATTCTGGAATTAGTATTCTTCTCACGGTTATCCATAGTTTGTGATGATCTACATAGTTAAGTGTCTTGGCATAGTCAATAAAATGCAAGTAAGCATCTTCCTGATATTGTCCGCTTTGAGCCAAGATACATCTGACATCAATAATTGTATCCCTTGTTCCATTTCCTCTTCTGAATCCACACTGAATCTCTGACAATTCCTAGTCAATGTACAGCTGTAGTCATTCTTGGGCGATCTTAATCAAAATTTTACTTGCATGTGATATCAATGATATTATTCTATAATTTGAATATTATGTTGAGTCATGTGACAGTTGCCTAATCTGGTATCAATTTGAGGCTTAAGAATGTAGGAGTGGCGTCTAGGCTGTCAATCTGGAGATAGACAATGAGACCTCTGTGGGGCATGGCTTTCTCCTGAGAATTCTGGGAAATCCGACTGTGTTTTCCCCTTGGAGGTGAGTGATTCACTACTCAATGCCTTGGAGATGGACTACTGACAAAACAGAAGACTGACTCCCTGTGGCAGTCATGTACCTATGTCAATTTCATGATTGAGATGTAAGGGTGGAGTCTAGCCTGTCAATCTGGACATAGCCAATGAGGCCTCTGTGTGGGCATGGCTTACTCCCGAGAATTCTGAGAAGTCTCGCCATATTTCCCAATTGGAGAAAAGAGACTTGATTCAGTCTCCAAGATGATGAACGACTGACAAGACAAGATGGCATCATCTGAGGAATTGAGGAGCCAGAGGAGAAGCCACATGAACTTACCCTGATGGAACCAGACCTCTGAAGCTGGAAAAGCCACGTGGAGATCCCTGCCAGTGCTGAGTTGCTTCTACCACCACTGGATCCTGTTGATGGACCCTGAGCCCTGGAAATGAGGAGCCATGAGGAGACCCGACAGTGCCAGGATGCTTTGACTGCATGTGCTTCATGAGTCAGAAGGAGACTTTATAATATGGGCTAATGTTGGACTTAAGACTTTAAACTGGACTGGGTTGGGATGCTTTCTCAATGTTACATTTCTCTTGTATATAAACCTTTCCCTTATATCCATATGTGTGTCTATGAATTTGTTTCTCTAGTCTACTAGGACTAACACAAGTCACTTTTCTTTGGAACGGGTACAAATATAGATGTCTTCCAGCCAGTCGGAAGTGGTTGTCTTCCAGTCAGTAGGAAGGAGCTGTTTTCCAAATTTCCTGCCATAGAGGAGTAAGTGCTTCCAGTGCTTTATCAGCTTGTTGAAATATTTCTTTAGTATCCCATCGATTCCCAGAGGATTATTTTTAGCCAATGCTTTCAGTGTACCTTGAACTTCTCCCTTTGGCACCTTTGGTTCTTGCTCATAGACAGCCTCCTACAATGGTAGAATGTGGACTAGTTCTTTTTGGTATTCTCTGTATTCTATCCATCTTCACTTGCTGCTTCCTGCATACTTAAATATTTTGCCCATAGAATCTTTCAATATTGCAACTTGAGGTTTGGTTCCCCCCACCCAACCCCCAAGCACTTTCAGTTTAAGATATGCTAAGCATATCTTCCTTTTTGGTTTTCTAACTATAGATTTTTTGTACATTTCATTATAGTGTTTAACTTTGTATTCTTGAGTTGCCTTTGGAATTTTCTGTTCAGCTCTTTGACTTTATAATGTCATCTGTCTTCTGACATTTGCTTCAATCTTTTTTTCCTGTCTTTTCAATGACCTTTTTCCTTATTCATGAATGATGTTCTTCTTTTTTAATAAATCATTTTATTTTGTGGCTCTTACAGCTCTTATAACAATCCATACATCAATCATATCAAGCACATTTGTACATTTGTTGACCTCATCATTTTCAAAACATTTTCTTTCTACTTGAGCCTTTGGTACTGCTCCTCTTTTTCCCTCCCTCCCTCTCTCCCCCTTTCATCTTCATGAATCCTTGAAAAATTATAATTATTTTCATATCTTATACATCCCATCATCTCCCTTCACCCATGTTTTTGTTGTTTGTCCCCATTGGTTCTCCCTTTCTCCCCCTACACAGTATTGCTAGTCTCATTACTGTTCCTCAGGGGTTTATCTGTGCTGGATTCCATGTGCTGAGAGCTCTTATCTGTACCAATGTACATGTTCTTTTGTAGCTGGATTTGTACTACAGAACCGGGATCATGATAGTGGTGGTGGTGGTGGAGAATGAAGCATTAAAGAACTAGAGGAATGCTATTTTATAGGTGCTATACTGCACCCTGGCTAATCCATCCCTTCTTTTTGACCCTTCTGTGAGGGGATGTTCAATTGTCCACAGATGGGCTTAGGATCTCAATCTCATCGATATTATTGTTTTGGGTATTCTGATGTCTGATATCAACTCCCATCAACATCTCATGATCACACAGGTTAGGGTGCTTCTTCCATGTGAGCTTTGTTGCTTCCCTGTTAGATAGTCACTTGCTTAACTTCAAGTCTTTAAGAACCCAGATGCTATATCTTTTGATAGCTAGACACCATCAGCTTTCATCACCACATTTGCTTATGCACCCATTTTACCTTCGGTGATTATGTCTGGAAAGTGAGCATCACAGAATGCCAGGTTATTAGACCAAAACATTCTTGCATTGAGGAAGTATTTGAGTAGAGGCCCTTTGTCTATCTGCTACCTTTATACTTAACATATAAATATGTGTATATAGACCTATATCTTTATCATTATATATTAATATATTTCTATATATAGATACCTATATTTATACCTTGATAAGTGTCTTTTGCCTCCTAGTTCTTTCCTCTATTTCCTTTTACTGTCCCTATGTTCCATTATTATGCTTTACTTTCATTCAGCTTTCAGTAATTCCTCTCAGCTATATTTCATTTAAACAAATGCCACAGGGCATTTGTTGTACACCCTTCTTGCCATCACTTTTAGATCTCTTGTTGTTCCTTCATCTCTGGTTTTGATGGCTCCCCTTCCCCCACCTCCTCTTTTCTTCTTTTCCCCTGGAACCAATGGTCCCAATGTTTTCTCCTTGTAACTGTTTATATATTATATAGATAGACCTGAAGAAGAAGAAACTGCCTATAAGTATTTCCAAGTCTGTCTGCTGACCCTTATGTATGTCTGCTGATAGAGTATAGTGAGGTTCCAAGCCCTGCCCTCTGCATATGCACTCTCTTTTCATGATCCCTCAGGGTCTTCCTTGCTTTGCTCCTCTTGCTGCTCTGTTGTGCTTCCTTCATGTTTTTCCTGGAGGTGGGTGGGAGTGTCAAAACAGACACAATTCTTCAGTGTTGTCCCCGGGTGAGTGAGGGGATGCCATGTCTCATGATGGGACCAACCATATGGTCCTCTCTGTGTCTTGGCTGCTCTGAGTAGATGTGTCATCCTTGGGGCTTGGTGGGTTGGGATATGGTCTACTCAGTGATGTTCTTGATGTCCTCCCAAAGCTCACCAAGCCTCTGTCATTAATGATGAATGCATCAAAGCCGCTCTTGACATGTTCTAGAAATTCAGATACACTCAAAGCCATATGTTAGCTCTTTTGGTCTTGCTTTATTTTTTTTCAGTTTTTACTTTAACTTGCATATGAGGATTTGATGGTCTGTACCACAGACCCTGATTTTAGTTGTTGATGTTGAGCTTCTCAGGTGCGAGAGACTACAACCCGTTTATTTCTGTGTATTACATCTGGAGAAGTTCATGTGTTCAGTTGCCTTTTTTGGTTGTTAAAATGCTCATTTGCTACAATGAAGTTGTTAGTCTTAGAAAATTCTATCATGCAATCTTCAGTTTCATTCATTTCCCAAGGCCATGTTTTCCAGTATGATTTCTCCTTTGAGTCAACCTTGGCATGCCAACCATCAGTACTCATCAATGCGTCTTCACTGCATGTCTGATCCATTCCAGACTGAAAGATGTTGATAGAATTTTTCAGTTGCTGCATCACTAGCTTTAGTGGTTGGTTCACAGAATGGAGCAATGGTTGTACTTACTGGATTTTCTTTTATTCAGACAGATATCATCACAGACAGTGTAGTACTTCAAGAGAGATCTTGAAAGGTCTTTTTTGATGATGAGTACAGTGCCAGTCCTCTGGATCTGTCAATCTTGCCATGGAAAACCATATGGTTTTCTGTTTCAAAATGGCCAGCATCAGAACTCTTTAGGTACTGATACCTTCAATATCCATCTTTATGCATTCCATTTTATTGTTTATCATTTCAAATTTTTCTAGATTCAAATTTAGAGATTCCAAATTCCAATAATCAGTAGATGTTTACAGCTGGTTCTTCTCCCCACTTGTCTATCAGTTTGCTCTCTGGTGGCTACTTCAGGGTCACTGTGATGCTGGAAGCAAGGTGACTGGTCTTCCACATAGCAGCAGGACCCCCCATAGTGAATAATAATCAGCAGAGCTTCCAGACTCAGCCCATACCATGAAGAAAGAATGGACGGTCCACTTCAGAGGAACAAGCCACTTAAAACCTTATCAGAAGCAGGGGATGTGGTCAGAGGCTAACGAATAGCACCCAGAGCATCGGCAGAGATGGTGCCAGAAGATCAGTCCCTGGGGTTCTAAGCCACTTAAAGAATGACCGAGGAAGAGCTGTCTTCTTCAAGTGGAGTGGACCATAATGCCATGGCTGGAGTGAAATCTGTGGGCACGTGAATCCTAGGCATTATTGCTATGAGGTGCCATGAAGTCACTTCCCGCCCATAGCAATGCTGGGCACAACAGAATGGAAACATGGCATAGTCCTTAGCCATCCTAATAATCGTTCCTAGGAATAAGTTCATCCTTGCAGCCAATGTGCCGATGCATCTCCTTGAGGACTTCCTTTCTTGCTGCTCCTCCTACCAGGCATGATGTCTTCTCCAGGGACCGGTCTCTCCTGACAGCATGGTCTCTCACTGTCTTTGCCTCTACGAAGTCGTCTGGCCATACTTCCTCCAAGATAGATTGGTTTGTCCTTTTAGCAGTCCATAGTAATTGCAATATTCTTCTCCAGCACCTCAATTCAAAATACATCTATTCTTCTTCAGTCTTCCTTATTCAATGTCCAACTTTCACATGCATGTAAGACCATCGAATATATTATGACTTGGCTCAGGCACACCTGAGTCCTCAAAGCAGCCTCCTGATTACTCCCTCTTTTTAAATCATTTTATTGGGGGCTTGCACAACTTTTATGACAATTCATACATCCATCCATTATGTCAAGCACATTTGTACATTTGTTGCCATCAGCATTCTCAAAATATTTTCTTTCTACTTGAGTCCTTGGTATCAGCTTCAAATTTTTCCCCTCCCTCCTTGTGTCCCTCATGAACCCTTGATAATTTATAAATTATTATTATTTTGTCATTTCTAACACTGTCTGATGTCTCCCTTCACCCAGTTTCTGTTGTCCATCTCCCAGGGAGGGTGGAGGGAAGGTGGAGTAGGAGGGGGAACGATTACAAGGAAGAATATTTCCAATCATTTTCTACATATATAAAAGCTAGACAATGACTATGGAAAAACATCTTAATGATGGTGCTGGTGAAGCATATTGAAAATTCCAAGAGCTGCCAGAACAAACAGACATCTTCTCATGTACTTAGAGTATGTTTTCAGGAGAAACCAGTCCCTGGAGTTGGACATCATGCTTATTAAATTAGACGGTCAGAGAAAATGAGGAAGATCTTCAAGGAACTGCCTCCCTTTAAACTGTTTGGGACTTCAATTCCATTAACTTCATCATATCTGATATTGGTCTCACCAATTTTCTTTTGTTTTGTACTTACCTGTTATCTTGTTGCCCATCCATTTATTTCAACTTTACTAGACAATGTTGCTTTAAGCACACACACACATTAAAACATATTGCTATGGAATAATATAAATCTTTATGAAACAAAACCAAAATTTTTCATAATACTCTTCTGTGACTGTTCTGTACTCTTCAAGGAAATTTGTTAACATTATCCTTTTGTAATCTCCAAAAATAGTTGCCACAACCTTCTAAGCTGAACTCTCTGCCTTGAGTTAATATTTGAGGTTTTCCTGACCTTCCTCGTTCAATTAAAAACCCATTGTTGCATGTGGATTAGCATTCCTGTGAACTCATTGAAAAGCTTTATTGATCTGGGAAGATGTTCATTTGAATTTTGGTAAAAATGTGATATTAGCACTGACCCTAAATTTATTTCCCCCCCTCCAGCAATTTCTTTCTTTTCAAGACACCCTCAGGATATGTAGATAAATGTATTATTACTGGTAGAACATGTCTACAGTCATTGTAGAGACATGTTTAGACATTGACTTTTGATAAAGCCAACGCATGTCTGAAGAAAGAGAACCTCCTGAGAATGGTTCTTTGGAAATGTGAGTTACTGAAAGTGTCACGGCTTGGATCAGGCACATCTGAGTCCTCAAAGCAACATCCACGCTGTTCGGTAAATCTTGCACAGCAGACTTACCCAATGCAACGCGTCCTCGATCTTTCGACTGCTGCTTCCACGAACACTGAGTATGGATGCACGCTCTGCTGAAACCTGTTCCCATTAGGTGATCCTGCTGGGATTGGAAACAGCAGTGACAAAGCTTCCAGTATCACAAGACGCCGGCTGCAAGAGCAGGACACACGGACAGGCACGTGCTAGGCAGGAGCTTTAGGGTCTGCTCACCAGAGTCACTACTCCAGACTTTGAATGGAACACAATAAAGCAAATGGCAGATCCTAAACCCAACCCTCTCTAGGAAAGGTCATTGTAGGCACATCCACTCCAGAATGAGAAGTGACCCAAAGTCCTATGGTTGGAAGAGGTGATGGTATTATTAGGGGTGTGTGTGTGTGTGTGTGTGTGTGTATTTGGGTACTGGTACCTGAGAGGACATTGTTTCAAACCCACTAGTTGCTCTGAGAGCGAAAGATGAGGTGGTCTGCTCCTATAAAGATATATAACCCAGGAAACTGATAGGTGGTCCCTATGCATTGCAACCAACTTGATGGCAGTAAGTTGCATAAGATGAAAACCATAGCATCTTTACCCAGAGGCTGCCGGAAGCATTCCTTTGGAGTGGGCTTGTGGAATGGTTAGGACTCTCTGCTTTAGAACCTGTTTGTTCTCCATGTCTGGCTTGCTGGCCTTCCTGGAGACGCTATGAGGTACCTATTAACCTTTAGTTTTTTTTCCTTCCTGCTAAATTGGTGTTGACGTTTGTCTTCTGCAGGGAACTGACTCTAAGGTAGAAGGCATGGGCGTTGGATCTTTGGGGGGCGAATGCTCTCAGGATCAAACCTAGCAGTAATTGGGGGCATAGCGCCTGCCTGGGCAGGGCTTCCGTCTGCTGTTCCTAGGGTCACTTGGAGTTGAATCACTAGGTCCGATTCAACACCTCCCAATAGCAACAACAAGCTCTTGTCACAACATCTGTGAAAGAGAACAGAAATGGGACAGGCCAGAGGAAGCACTTAAGTTGTGACGCAATTGAAGTTAATGTAAATGAGAATTAGTGCCCTGATCATTCTCCTCCAATCCCTTGGGGAACTTCAGAGGTGCCCTGAGTTGAAACAAGGGGCCATACTGTTTTATCCCTCTTCTCCCCTCACCCAGTCACTAGTTAGAGGCTCCCTCGGGGAAGCAGCATGTGCTTGGGGGAGTTGGAAAGGTACCCAAGCTGAAACTTGTCACCCACAAAGTCTTTCAGTTTCCACATGAGCTTGATCGTTTGCAAATCCACCATCCCTTGGGCTTATTCCAAAAGTATGACATTTCTCTCCTCCTGTTGTTGTTTTATTTCCAGATGAGAAACCTGAGGCCAGAATTATCCAATGAATTTCTAGATGGAAGTGGAGGGGAAGCGGGAATGCCGGTCTCCTGCTGTTCAAGTCGTCTTTCTTTGCTGAAGCCATGTTGCATACTACCAAGTAAAGATACTCTCAGAAATAGGCCCACCATCTGTGCTAGGCTGAGCTTTCTAGAGAAACAAAAGCAAGACACTCATAAATGATCTCATGAAGTCATAGCATCAAGAAAGGGTCTTATAGCAAGAAAATGATCAATTCAAGCCTCTGAGTCAGATGCTAGCCGGGAGCTCCCGCCAGACTCACAACGCTACAGGCTGATGCGATGAGAAAGTGAAGCAAGAAGTGGGATGGGTGCTCACAGACCAGTGGGTACAGAGTCACCGGGTGCCACATTCCACATAAGGGTGGCAGGGCCCAGACAACTCTCAGGGATGGCAGGCCACATGGGCCACCCCTGCAGCCAGATGCAGTGTTCGAGCAAGTAGGAAGATGAAGAGTGGTCAGAGAGAGCTCCGTGGTGCTCGATATCGCTCTTATCAAAAGGCCGCCCCCCTTAAGGAGATGGAATCGATCGGTTGAATTCCATGCCTCCCTTCACACAAGCACATCAAGTTGACATACGATCTGACCACCATCCTATCCATGAGTGAGATAGTTAAGGTTTACTGTGCCAACCTGGCTGATAAACACATGTGGGATTAATTGAAGGGCCGAGAGAGAAAAGGCTTGGTGAGCCTCGCCTTTCTAATTCTCGTGCTCTCTGATGGTTGGACCAGGGTGCAGCTGTCTTAGCCAGTTCCCTGCTTCAGCTGGCAAGGCTCACTTCCTGTGAGAGATCCCTGAGGAGAAGCCACGTGGATGCAGCCCTGGGTGCTGGAGTAGTCGTGTGGATACCCCTGCCAGCGCTGAGATGCTTACAGGCTCACTGATTCAGCTTTCCTCCTGCAGTCAGTGTCACGGTGTGTGTTTTATGAAATTGAGGCGTACTTTGTAGATTGGTGTCAGACATATGGGCCAATGTTGAACTTATGGGCTTGGATAGCACTGGGTTGGCATGCTTTCTTATGTACATTTACCTTTTACAAAAAATTCTCATATATATACATACATATACATATATACACACATATACATATATATGAGTTTCTGTGGATTTGCTTCCCTAGTTTACCCAGACAAACACAATGAGCCAATAAAATATGCTTTTTTGATGTTTAAAGGAAAGAAAGGGGGTAGAGAATATCTTCTTACACCTTTTCCATAGGCAAGCAAGCACCAACAGTGAGTGGCACATTCTACTGCCTGGCCACATGTGCACCCTGTAGCAGCAGCAGTTAGCAGTAGCAATGGAAGTTCACCCTGAATCACGTAGCTAGAGTGGGAGGTTGTCCTAGAGGCCAAAGGTCTAGCATCTGTATGTCCCCTAGATTCTGCTTGTCCAGTTGAGTTCCATGTCTGAAACAAATCTAATAGTTGTCATTTTTTTTCCTGTACTGCACTTGATATTTCCTCTCTAGAGTGAAATGGGAGCCAGTGGCTCCATTTTCTACACGCGTAACCAAAGGACAGAAGCTCTCCACTCAGAGAGCAACACAGCGGCAACATGAGGAACATGAGGATCATGAGGGGTACTGCCAAAAAAGAACCTGGATTGCACTGGGGGGAGCTAAACTTCTATAGTATGCAATTTCCCCAGAAGGCGAGCATCGAACCACACACGCTAAGTTATTGCACCCAGTGGCATCACCTGGGAAGGTTTTCTCGGGTCACCATGAATTTTTTTGTGAAAGCAATTTCACTTGAACCTTGTCTTGTGTGGTGACCAATGTAAGAGACCAGTGTGTGGCTGTGAAATTTTGGTTTTTGCTCAGGGAAAATGCAGCAGAAGCTGTGGTGATGTTGAACAGAGCTTACAAGGACAGCGCTTTGGGAAAAATTCAAGTGTACGAGGGTTTTTCTCATTTCAAATAAGGTAAAATATCACTTGATGATAAGGCTTGTTCTGGACATCTGTCACCTTCCCAAATGGATGAAAATTTCGATTCAGTGCCTTTGGGGTTTGTTCCACCACGCCAGACTGTCAATCAAATTGTCTATTTAGAGATTCTGAAAAGATTTCATAACAATGTGTGACCAAAAAAAGACCTGATTTGTGGTACAAGGGGCCTGGTTTAGCCACCAAAACAACACACCTGCTCACCCAGCCATCTCAGTGAGCCAGTTGGCCTGGCCTCTCAAAAACACCATGCCTCTCTTGCCTCATGCTTCCGACTCACTGACCTCATGACACGTGATTTCTTCTGGTTTCTGCAAATGAAGAAGAGCATGAAAGGACAGCGATTTGACACACAGGAGAGGTGAAGAAAAAATGAGGAGGTGCTGTCAGCTATCCAAACAGATGGGCTTGAAAAATGGTTTCTGAGAATGGAATCAGATTTGACAAACATATTAAATGCCACGGATTGTGCTTCAAAGGTGATCAGGTTGTTCTGCTAAAAAAAATTAACTACAAAGCTTTGAAAAAAGAATTCTTTTTTGGGGGGGGTGGGGGCGGGCAGGGGGACCCCGTCGTAGCATAGTCCAAACCAATACTGAAATGCTGGGATGAGTCTCGCTCCTGTAAGGGCCCTTTTGGGAGTTGCTTCTTGAAACAAATGGCCTTAGACCCTCGATTTGCTGTATAGATTGTTATGTTGTTTTTGTTGTTAGATGCTGTCAGATTGGTTCTGACATAGAGCAACCCTACGTTCAGCAGAATGAAACATGCCTGGTCCTGAATTATCATTACAACTGTTATAATGTTTGAGCCTAACAGAGTATAACACTCAGCCTTTATGAGTATAACACTTAGCCAAAGCATAGGTTTATCTACTCCCTTCTTGATCCAGCATCCTCATGTGATGTGTGTGTGTGGGGGGAGTAGGTAGGTATGAAACTCAACAAGGCAGATAGGAATAGTTTCAGGTCCTCTGGATTGACAAGATGCTTCTCTATAAAAGCAGATATGAAGAAACCCATGATGATAGACTGTTAGCTAACTATCATCTAACGTATGAAATACAAAAGGAGAGCACTTCCTAGTCCTCACGAAGCTAATCATCATGAAATTCAGAAGAGGGCATCAGCAGGAAGCTGCCAGACTGCATTCAGAAGAGAACGTGGAATGAGAGCTCTGTAACAACAGATCTGTAGCCATCAGAAACACAAGAACTCATTCAAATGAAGGTGTCATCTGTGAAGGAGAAAAGAGCCAAGGCTGCTAAAAGACTCTGGCTTATAAAATTCAGACATAAAACCTATATTCAAGGACAGCGGGCCACCCACGTAGAATCCAGGACACAGAGATACTATGAAATCACGGGGGTTGGGCAATCCATAATGTCAGAGGGGACGCCCGCACCTCCCGTTTTTAAACGGAACCAGGAGACTATCTCGTTTCTGCTTTGTTGCGCTGTGACTGAGTTCCAGCAACAGCTGGCCCTACTTTATCGCTGCGGGTACAATGAGTACTGGTAAATGCTGGGTAATAGATGTATTCATCTGCTGCATCCTTTTAACAGTCTTTTTAATTAGGGTGCTGTCCTTTCAAGCCAAGCATTTTACTTAGTTGCTTTATTGCATTTGAATGCAGTGGTAGCTTCAATAGACTTAATATAATTTTATGGGTTTTTAAAAAATTACATTACAATGAAGGAAATTTATTTCCTCGTCACTGTGGAATTGTCCCCACGGATACTTCAGAGCCTTTGCATAGAGGCCTAGGAGGAAAGACTCTGCCAATGTGGTACTGAGTTGTGGTTGTGCCACGCCGAAGCTTGACTTCTGAGAACCTCCACGACCTTACCTGTATGATGGATGTCTTTGAGGCAGTATCAGTTGGGAGTCTGGTGGGGGACCGGGCAGTGTTTCCTATTGCTGTACGTAGTTTTGTTATGAGTCAGGAACCCGCTCAGTGGCACCTAACCACTTCTTCCTACTTACCGCACCGAGCGGTTGTGGGCATCAAATAAGCTCCGATACAGGAAGAGTCTTACTAAAGTCTTGAGAATCGGGCAGATTTCAATGATCCTTGCCTTCTGCTTAGGAGCTCCTGGTGTCACACCCAATTTCTCGGTTTGCTGTGAGGCTGGCACTTGAGTCCTCGAGGCCTCGAAGTGAAATTAAATATGAGGGATTCAGCCATTATGAGCAGTGAGAGCTTGAGTTTTTTTAGAAGAGATGATGGGGGAATGAGTAAAGATGAGAGCCTCTGGCATTTGAGGAGTTGGAAGGGGGGCTGGGGGGGTGGGCACCGAGTAGACCGGAGACAATGGAGGACAGGCTGTGGACTTAATTGGGTACTAGCTATAGGTCCCTGCTGACACGCTGACACAGAAGTCAATGCCTCCCCTGCACAAGACCTTAGTTGTCTCACATATGTCCAACCCGTCCAGCCTCACCCCAAACCTTGGTCTTCCTTGCATTAGAGTTCAGGCAAAGAATTTTTCCTTTAAATAAATTAGCACAATGGTATGCTTTCTGTCTTAGAGCAGTTATTGTTCTTCATCGGCATCAACTCCGCTAATACTCAGGGGTCTAGCATCAGGACACATTTCCCAGTTTGACACCGGCATCACAATCTTTGGTATGTTTGAGCCCATTGTGGTAGCAGCGCCTCAAACCATCTCAGGGAGGGTTTCCCTGGTTTTCTCTGACCAACTGTTCCAAACCTGACATCCTTTCCTCAGGATTGGTCTTCCCGAAGGATGTGCTTAGAATAGGACTATTTGCTGTCACTGGATGACTCCCCAGGCATCCAGATACTCCTCTACACTTAGAGAAAGTAAATTTTGGTGGTGTTATGTGTCGGCTACTTGTGTACATACAGTCAGTTAAACTCAAAAGACAGATTCATGAGATAGCCTCAAATACTTTCTGAATACTACTGCATCACCCGTACTACAAGATAAATCTGTGTAATTTACTTTATCACTATGCATCGTAGAACTAAAGATATATTAGTCACCTTGCAAATCGCCTACTGTGTTGCTCACAACCCACTCAATTAAAAAAAACAACTAATCTCTTTCCAGGTGTTTTAAAAAATTATATCAACATTTTGGTGTAATTTTTGACTTGGAGGCAGGAGTAGTAAATTAAAAAGATCACTGTGTCACTCTACTTGAAGCTAGAAACCTTCGGTTGAATTTGAGTCTAATGTCTCATAGCCAGGGAGGGGGCTGTTATGTATTAAATTGTGTTCCCCCAGGTATGCATATTATAATTCCAAGGTTCTATGTCTGTGCTTCTAGTCCTATTTGGGGATAGATTGTTTTGTTTATGAGGCAGAAGTAGTATGCAGTATAATCTTGTATCAATCTCTTTGGAGAATTCAAAGAAATGGAACAGGCAAGAAAAAAGCAAGCAGCTATCGGGGAGAGAGATGTCAAACCACATGAAGATTGGCCAGGAGTAGAAGCTCAAAGAAACAAGGACCTTTCTTCATAGCTTACAAGAAAGAGATAAATATTCCCTACTGTCAACAAGCTGAACTTAGACTTTCAGTCTCCTAAACTGTGAGAAAGCAAAATTCTGCTTGTTAAACCATCTACATGTGGTGTTTCTGTTATAGAAGCACTGGATAACTAAAACAAGGTTTTGGAAAACTTAATTTATCCTGGGGTTCACTTTGCAAAGCTCTTAAAATGAGAAGGATTGCACCTACTTTACAGAGCATGAATCAAATGAGATAATCCGGATGAAAGAACTTTGCAGAAATTCATGTGAGGGCCTTACTTTCCAGACTGGGTAATGCAGACCAAAGTCCTTATCCCTTGGTATCTGATTAACACTTGAAAATCTCTAATGTACAAGGAGGCTTCAAAAAGGTCATAGCCCTAGAGAACACTACATGAAATGAAACTAGCCAATCACAAAAGGACAACTATTCTATGAAACCACTGTGATTAAGGTGGGGGATGAGTTAGAAATTTCCTTAGGGAATAGACGTCATGGGGGACAGGGTGTGAGGAGAGCAAAGGAGGGAAGAAAAAGCAATAGGCCAGACTGTTGATGGGTCTGAACTTGGGTGAAATGGGAGCTAGTCATCCACATGAGGAAGAGTAGAAATTAAGGAATGAGTGGAGGGTAAATTATTGAGGGAACTGGGGAGTTATTTAAACTGTTGAAAATAAAGTTGATGGTCTGAAATGGAAACCCAATTTATAATAGATAGATAAAATGCCACAGGGAAAAAAAATAAACCAAAAATCAACCATAGAAAAAAGATCATGGAAAAGTTGAACTAAAAGGCAGTAGAATTTTTCCAAGAACTTTTTGAAACCTCCTTGTACCTTTTTTTCAAATACTCATTTATCATATAGACTCAAGTATAAGCCAACCCAAATATCAATCAAGGCACCTAATCTTACACAAAACTGCATTAAAAAATGGGTTGAATCCCCACTCTCATGATGCTAATTCTACCTTACAAATCTGGCTAGACCAGAGGATATAAACTGGTACAAATAGGAACTGGAAACACAGGGAATCCAGGTCACATGAACCCTTCAGAACCAGTGGTGAGAGGAGCGATACTGACAGGGTGGTAGGAAGGTGGGATAGAAAGGGGGAACCAATTACAAGGATCTATATATAACTCTCTCTGGGGGGTGGGGGAGGGACAACAGAAAATAAGGTGAAGGGAGACTTTGGACAGTGTAAGATATGACAAAACAGTAACAATTTATAAATTATCAAGGGTTCATAAGAAGTGAAAATGAGGAGCTGATACCAAGGGCTCAAGTAGAAAGCAAATGTTTTGAGAATGATGATGGCAACAAATGTACAAATGTGCTTGTCACAATGGATTGTGATAAGAGTTGCATGAGCCCCCAATAAAATGATTTAAATAAATTTAAAAAAGGCTTTTGAAATGAAACTCACTGCCATCTTATTCCCCACCCTCACCCCTCACCACCACCACCACCCCCCCACCACCCCCCGCCCGCCACCAAAAAAATGTGCTGAAAATTTTGGCTTATCCATGAATATATATGGTACATGCTTGGGACTGTAGATCAAGGGGGTGGAGAAGCTTATTTTTCTCCTTTTCCTCCATCCCCTCCACTCTTTAATGTAACTATAGGCTGGCTTTACTCAAGAAGCCTTGGTTGCACAGTGGCTAAGGCTTAGACTGTTAGCTGACAGGTAGACAGTTCGAAACTACTAGCTGTTCCCCAGGAAAATGATGTGGTGGTCTGCATCTATGACTACTACACCCTGTGAAACCCAACAGGGTGGTTCTTTTCCACTCTATAGGGTCATAGGTCACTACGAGTTGCAATCAACTCTGCAGTAGGGGGCTTGGTTTGGGGTATGCTCTTCTTGGGTGATTTCTCAATTAAGTATCAAAGCACAGAGTCTCAAGTCTACCTCACTCCTATTTAGATGTGGGGGCTCCTGTTTATTTCCTTTTAATCCTGAGACTCTTAAGTTGGAGGAATAGGAAAAGAAAATAGGTACCAGTCTTGGACTTCTGAGTCAATGAAATGGGTCACCAGAGCTACAGCAAAATGTAGCGGCTGGTCTATCTTCCCTATCATAGTCTTACTGATTTAGGTGATTCTTAGCCTTTGTAAGTCCAAAAGTGAATACCAAGATACTTCTTTTAATACACTACAAGGTCATGGAATTGTTAATGTGGAAGACAATGTGAAAACATACTTTTTTTTTCTAGTGAAGCCTATTTGTCTGTTAGGGTGTGTGGGACGAATAATTAGTATTACTTTTCACCACAAGTTCAACATTTGAAAAATAAGAGACAAAGTGAGGATACATATGATGCTACTATCTAAGAATACCACTTAATGGGCTTACCAGTACTTCCTGGGGTTTAAGACCACAATTTATTTCCAGAAGCAAGTTGTCAGTTGCTATTGTGTTAGCTTCAACTTGTGGAGGCTTCTTGTCTAACAAGCAAAATGTGGCCTGGTCACGCTCATATGCACAATGGTTGATGTGTTTGGATACACTATTGGGTACATCAAGGGCTTTTCTCATTTTCAGTGACCCTCTACTGGACTCAACTTGATGTCCTCTTCTAGTATTTGATATTTTCAGATGACGTGTCTGAAGTAAGTGAGCCTAAGTCTCACTGTCCTTGCTTCTAAAGAATATTCAAGTCTATTTATCATTCTTTTGACAGTCTACTTTATATGCAACATTCTTTGTTAACATTCCAGGTTGAATGCATCAGTTCTTCTGTCTTTTTTCCATTGTTCAACTTTCACATGCATCTGAGATAATTGGAAAGACCATGACCTTAGTCAGACACATTTTAGTTATCAAAGTGGCATCTTTGAAAACTTTAGAGAGGTCTGATGCAGCAGATTTTCCCAATGCAATAAGCTATTTGATTTTACATCCCTAGTCAAAACTTGCAGGTAGGCTTTTAAAAACAGAGGGTCTAGCCTCCTCTGTAGGCTTACCCAGATCTGAGAGCAAAGGAGATTCAGGCTCCTCAAACACATGCTCACTCTCCAGAGAAAGTGAAGAGACAGGAATTCTGGAACACATGCCCAATTCCATTTTTTTACATTTAAGTCCAAGAAGGAATGAGAGATGGAGAGTAGAGAGAATGCAAAAAGACTGAAATCATCATACATTCTCCTATGAGAGATTAACTTTGCATCCAGCTCAAAAGTAAATTCCTGTAAGAACAGTTACATAACTCCATAAATCCACAATACCTAGCAATTTGCTCTTCTTAACGATGACAATTGGGATGAAACATCCATATTTTAAGAATACTTGCATATTGCAAAATATTTGGCCGCTATGTGCTTCATCTCCCTTCTCACTCTCCATTCCCCTCCCGGCTATTTACCCTGTTAATTATAAACCTATCCATCAACTCAAGCTTAGTAAGACAATAGCTACAGTGCAGTTGGAAATGAGGGATTGAGCAATGTTCCAGAGAACAGTCAGTTCATTGAAACACTTTACAAATTGGCATTTTCTTTTCTCCCCTAAACCTAGATTGCTTTCTAGCATTCTGGATTTTCTGGCAGGAATCTGGTTGAATAAAGGAAGGCCGTATGAAGCTTGTCTTGACTGTAGCCCAAATCAATTGGAAATCCTACTAGATGCAGCACTGAAGAGTGATTCATGATATTCAAGTTCCCCTTGTAGTTGGTTCCCTTGCTTCATTTAGGCTCTTCCAAGAAGAAAACACTCCTCAAGACAAAACAAAACAAACAAACAAACAAACAAACAGCAACAACAACAACAAAAACCAGACCTATAGCAACTTATAGCAATTCTGCGGGACAGAGCAGAACTGCCCTATAGGCACTCCAAGGTTGCCAATCTTCATGAAGCAAACTGTCTCATCTTTCTCTTGCAGAGCAACTGACAGGTTAGAACCTCCAAACACTTGGATTAATAGACAAGAGGTTTAACCACCGTGCTACCAGGGCTCACCTAGAAGACAGAAAGCCATGCTGTGCACACTAAAACATGTTTTCTGCCAGAATAGAGAAGAGGGAGTGGAAGTGGTTGTGAGACGAGGGTAAGACTGTTGTTGTCAGGTGCCATTGACTTGGCACCGCCACTGATGCACAATGGCGCACGCCATCGCCTGGTCCTGTGCGTACCATCCTCACAACTGTTCGTACAGTTGATCCCATTGTTGCAGTCACTGTGTCCACCCGCGTTATTGAGTCTTCCATTTTTTAGATGCTCATCTGCTTTACCGAGCATGATGTTCTTGTGCAGGAGTTGGTGTCTCCTGAAAACATGGCTGAAGTACAAGGAGTGAAGTCTCTCCATCCTTGCTGCTAAGGAACATTCCAGCCTTACTTCTTCCAAGACAGATTTGTTTGTTCTTTTAGTTGTTCATGGTACTGTCAATATTCTTCATCAGCACCCTAATTCAAACACCTCGGTTCTTCTTCAGTCTTTCTTACTCAATGTCCAACTTTGCACATAAAGGAACCAATTAAAAATACCAAGCTTGCATCATATACCCTTTAGTCCTCAAAGCAGGATCCTTATTTTGTTTTAACACTTTAAAGAGTTCTTGTGCAGCAGAGTTATCTAATGCAATGTCTTTTAATCTCTTGATGGCTGCTTCCATGAGCATTGATTGTGGATCCAAGCAAGACAAAATCTTTGAAAATTTCAACCTTTTCTGCGTGTATCATGATGTTACCCATCCCGTTGGGAGGATTCTGGTCTTCTGTACACTGTGTTGTCATTCACACAGAAGGTTGCAGTTCTTGACCTTCATCAGCATGGAGGTCTTCATTTTTCCTCATTTCCAGAAAGCAAAGTTGTGTCTTTGCTTTCCTGAATTCAACTGGATGCCTACTTCATGTTTTAATAAGCCTGGCTCTGATCCTAATGCCACCTTCTTCATAGAAGCCAGCCTCACTGATTATTTGCGCAGCGTAGAGCTTAAAAAAAGTGTGGTGAAAGTTTCCAATCCTGATGCATTCCTTTCCTGATTTTAAACCATGCAGCCTTCTGTTCTCACAACGGCCTCTTCATCCCCGTACAATTTCCAGGTGAACACAATGAAGCATTCTGGAATTCTCCTTCTTCTCAAAGTGATCCATACTTTGTTAGGATCCACACAGTAGAATGCCTTTGCATCCACAGGACCAGATCCGTTTATTACAGCTTAATTTCAAATATCCTCCTGGGAGCATAAAGTGCTTCGCATCCTCAAGTATAAGCATGATTGCTCAACAGTATGGCTGTCTTACATAGGCTGAGTGTGAACAGGGTGGGATTACATTCAGAATTTAGGCAAAATGAGGCTGCTCCTGGAAAGGTTTGCAGTTTAAACTCAGCAGCTACTCCTCCTCGGGAGAAAAAGGTGAATTACAGGGAACTCCATGAGCAGAGCAGAGCGACACTGTCATACAGGGCTGCTCTGAAACAGAATTGACTTGTTGGCAGTTGGTCCATTCCCAAAATGGCTTCTTTGGATCCAAATGGAATAGACAAGACTGCCTTTGTTTCCACTATCTAGTTCAGTTAACTACCACTGGGCTCACGCAGCCCCTTGGTTATCTGGACCCATTCTATTTCTCACTAGAGAAGGAGGAGAGATGCAAATGATAACCAGAGAAGAAATGATTCCATTTTTTTTAATGGAGCGAAAGACAAAGGAAGTACACCAGTCGAAATCTGTTCTGAGGGAGATCACCTTGAGACATCAGGAGGAATCATATAAAACAAAACAGAACAGACAACCTGCGGCTGTGGAGCTGATTCAAACTCAGAACCTCCTGCAAGGACAGTGTTGAAGTGCCCCTGAGGGTTTTCGAGATGGTGAACTTTCATGAGACTAGACAGCCTCATTGTGGCGGTCATGTGCTTATTTAATTTTATAATTGAAATGGAGGGGTGGAGTCTGGCCTGTTAATCTGGAGACAGCCATTGAGTAGCCAATGAGGCCTCTATGTGGGCATGGCTTTCTCTTGAGATTTCTGGGAAATCTCACGATACTTCCCTCGTGAAGATGACAAGCTATCTTCCCAGAGATTGGGAGTTAGTCTCAGAGACAATTAATCATGGACAAGACAAGCTGGCAGCGTCTGAGAAGCTGGAGGAGCCGGCGGAGAGACCACACGGCTTTGCCCTGAAGGAGCCAGACCTCTGAAGCTGGGGTGGCCACATGGAGACAGACCTCTTCCAGTGATGAGTTGCTTCTGCTGTTGATAGACTCTGAGCCCTGGAAGTGGGGAGCCATGGGGAGACCCTGCCAGCGCCGGGATTCTGCACCCACTGACCTGTGACTTTGTGAGTCGGAAGGAGACTTTGTAGACTGATTTCGGGGATATGGGTTAATATAGGACTTATGACTTTGAACTGGACTGGGCTCAATGTCCTGTTCTTCTTGTACATAAACCTTTCCTTATATCTATATGCATGTCTATGAAATTTGTTCTTCTAGTCTACCTGGACTGACACACTCATCTCTCTTCCATGGTGCAGCTGGTGGGTGTGAGCCACCTCTTTCACCACCACGCTTCCTCAGCGACCTTGGAAAGCAAGGTCTGAATGCCTTTGAAGAGTATCTATACCACTTCTTAATAACCTCGGGAGGTTGGAAGGAGCTGACAAGAGGCCAGATGATTCTTTAACATTTGTGATAGGATTAAAAACACGAACAACCCTAAAACCACGGCTGTTGACTAGGTTCCAGCTCTTAAGGACTTTCTAGAGGGTTTCTGAGGGTGTCGCACATCGAGCAGACGACCTTGTCTCTTTCCTGCTGAGCAGACAGTGACATGGAACAGCCCCCCACTTGCCCGACAGCACCCTCCAGGCTTGTAGGAATGTCATGTTCATCAAGAAAATTGCCCAGGAGCCCTGGAAGCACCAGGGGTTGAATCTTGAGATTCTCAGTTCAAACACACCAATTGTTCTGAGGGAGAAAGAGGAGGCTGTCTACATCCTTAAAGATTTAGCGTCTCTGAAACCCCACCGGGCAGTTCTATTCTGTTCTAGAATCATCTAGAGTCATCATCGACTTCATGGCGGTGGATGGAAACTAGACCAAGATTTAAGCAAGAAAGAGATTTTGTACGAGTCTCAGATAATCGAACAAACAAACTCAGCACCCCTTTCGTGACATTCATTGAACTGAAGCTTGACTGGTCTGCAAACACAATTCTCTATTGCAGACCCCATGGCAGCCTTGGGGGTCCCATCCCCCTGCTTCTAGACATGAGTTCTATATCAGCCTTCAGAAAACCAGTTCTATTCACCGACTTTCCCCTTCCCTGACTCACTTAGGCAGAGATGGATGCCTGCGGACTTGCTCTGATGTAGCTGTCTCTCTGCATTCAGGAAGGCACCATGCCTGAGCAAAGATTGTGAGGCCAAGTCTCGAAGAGACTCCTACTATCAGAAACATTTTGACAGCCCCTGGAGCCAATCTAACTTATTGGCACACCAAAGGGTTAGAGATAGGACACCTGGAGACGGTGAGCTGCTATGTGAGAAGGAATTTAATTGACAAAGTCAAAAGAAAAATGCACTCCAGCCTTGAAGTGTGAGTACTGCAGGGTAGTATGTACTTTCAACTTGAAACTCCCAAATCTGAAACCTCAACCCACTAGCTTAAGTAAGGGTCTCTCTCTCTCTCTCTCTCTCTCTCTCTCTCTCTCTCTCTCTCTCTGTGTGTGTGTGTGTGTGTGTGTTTTCATGGTTGTAGAGGAGGTGGACATTTTCTGGCAAAAAGTTAAAAGCAATAATAAAACCAACTAAGAATCAGGCTACATTTTACTATCACCAAAGGGTGGTCGATTCTAAACAAAATAAAAAATGTCAGCGATAAAATAACTTTCATCAGGGAAAAAAGGGGGGCAGGTGGGGGTTGGCCAAAGTACTTAATTACTGAAGCTGCTATTCTTGAGTTCGAGATGTTAGAATACTGCTATTGGTGGTGTTCGCGGCTATCAAGCTGGTGCTCAACTCAAGGACACGCCAGGTGCAAGGGAATGCCACACCGCCCTATACTGGGCCATCGCCATGCTCGGTTGTGCATCTGTCTATTGTGATCTCTTGGGTTTTACCTGGCTGATTTTTCAGGGGACTTTCTTTCATGTCTTTCTTCCTAGCCTGCCTTACACAAAACCTCTGATGCAATCTGTTCAAGGCCATCAAAAAGACTCACCGAACTTACTGCTCCAGAGTCCATGCCACCTAAGAGCCACGTTACAGGACAGAGTAGAAGAGTCCCTGTGGATTTCCGAGACTGTCGTGCTGTATGAAGTAGAAGACTTCATTCCTATCCCGAGGAGCAGCTGGTGGTTTGAACTTCAGATCTGGTGGTTAGCAGCACCATGCGTAAACCCATGACCGCACGAGCGTTCCTCAACAGCATAGCAATACACACCCCACTACTGATAGATAGGTGGTGACAGCGAGGTGTCTTGGCTGGGAATTGAACCCAGTCTCCAAAACCTCACTGCCATCGAGTCAATTCCCACTTCTAAGTGACTCTAGCGGACAGAGTAGAATGTGGTTTCTGAGGTTGTAAATTTTCATGGGGGCAGAATGTGACGGGTGAGTTCAAACAACGGACCTTGCAGTCAGCAGCCCAATTAGTAATCCACTACATCACGTACATACCAGAAGCCATCACAAACTTTGTAGGGATAAGAGAGCATTAAAAGAGGAGGAGCTAGGGCTGAGCCCCAGTGGCGTAGTAGTTGTGCACGGGACTGCGGCCTACTGGGTTGGAGGTTCGATTCCAGCAGCAAGGCTGGGCCTCCTACTCCCACCACCAGAGGGCAGTGATGCCCCCCCCCCAAAAAAAGAGGAGGATCTTTCACTGCCCCACCTACATTACCACGTAGGATGTCCTTCTCCAGGTGAGAATATGTACAAAGTATGTGAGACAAACTCTTGTCATCCATGCCTCTAAGGAGCTTTCTAGCCATATTTCTTCCAACACCGATTACTGCCCTTTTAAGCATCAATGGTACTTTCAGTATTCTTAGCTAGCACCCAAATCCAACAACCTCAGTTCTTTCTGCCCTTCCCTATTCAGTGTCTGCTTTTCACACTTGTAGCAGGCAACTGCAAATTCCATGGCCAAAAATCTGTATAAAGAGGTTTTGTGCATCCAGTTTATGAAATGCAACATCTAGACCAAGTTTGACTACACAAGTAGATATCATGGCCTAATCAGGTTGACACACAAAATTAGCCACCACAATCATTCTTTCCAAATGGTGGCTTCAGGTCATCTTTATCCTTGACTTATTTGCTGCCTAACTCCTGAGTTAGGGAAGCTTAACTACTCCGGAAAGAAAAAGCTGTGGGAACCCTACTTTTTCATTGTGTCACCACGCTACGACCAAGCCTTACATAAGTGGCTCTTGTTTGCATGGGATCTCTGCTTTTTCACCTGGAGCACATCCTATTGGGAAGTGCCACGGAAATACTAGAAAATGCATTTTAAGTTGCAAATAGTCCACCTACAAACTGTTTTTAGGAAGTGCCATAGGCTTCAGCGTGGGGAAATGAGACCAAAATGAGAAACCAAGCACCGTTTTTGGCTATCATCAGAGCCAAAGTGGAACTCCCATATTACCGAGGCAGGTTCCTCAGGGCCTTCTCCAGTTCCACCAGGACATTCTGGGTGCAGCCAGGGAGGTGCTCTCCCACCTGGGCACTCCCTCCTCCAGTGAAGTGACTGGTTGTTTCTGTTGTAGATGCTGTGTGTGTGCAGCAGGAAGTCCAGATTGTGAAAGGAAAAAGGCTGATGTCAAGGTCCTTGCAGGCACAGCTGTAGAGGGTGGCCAGACATCTATTATGCACGTAGGTTTAACACATCAGTATATGATATCACTATTACTGGCATCGGAGCTAGGCCTCGGGTCCCCATTCTAGCAATGCATCTGCCAATTAGAGCTTGGCATGGGATTGAACTATTTTAAATGAACAAATTTCTTAGATGTGGGATCCATTTGCATCAGTGTAAGAAATACCCACATTAAATGTGCATTGAATGGACGGCAAAGATGTTGAATTCTTCAAATAGAATTTCAACTGCTACATATTTTAAACAGCTTTTGCTTTTTGGTTTTCTACCAGTTAGTCTGCAAGGTTGCTTGTTGGCAGTGGCTGTGGCAATCATGTTCTTATGTTAATTTTATGATTGACATGTAGGGGTGGAGTCTAGCCTGTTCATCTGAAGATAACTATTGAGTAGCCAATGAGGCCTCTGTATGAGCATGGCTTTCTCCTGATACATCTGGGAAATCTCGTGATATTTCCCTCATGAAGAGGAGAAGCTGTCTCCCTGGTTGTTGGGAGTTAAGTTTCAGAGACAATGAATCACAGACAAGACAATATGGCAGCATCTGAGGAGCTGGAAAATCCACACAGCTTGGCCCTGATGGAGTGGCCTGGAGAGGCCACATGGAGACTCCTGGCAGCGATGAGTTGCTTCAGCCACCACTGGATGCTGTCGATGGCCCCTGTGCCTTGGAAGTGAGGAGCCATGAGGGGACCCCTGCTGGCACCAGGACTCTGTACCCTATGACCTGTGACTTCATGATTTGGAAGGAGACTTTATAGACTGATATCAGGCATGTGGGTTAATATCAGACTTATGACTTTGTACTGGACTGGATTGGGATGCTTTCTTAATGTCCTATTTATTTTATATATAAACCTTTTCCTTATATCCATATACGTGTCTATGAAATTTGTTCCTCTAGTCTACCAGACTAACACAGTGGCATTCATGTGCTTGAAGAGATCATCGTTATCAACTTATCTCAGTAATCATGGTGGCCATTTCTTTTTTTTTTAATATTAATATTTTATTGGGGGCTCATACATTGTTTTTCACAATACATAAATACATATATTTTGCCAAGCACCTTCACATGCCTGCTACTGTGATCATTCTCCAAATGTCTGCTTTTCCACTTGAGCCCTTAATATTAGCTTCTCATACTTTCCCCTCTGTCCCTGCTCCCCCTCCACGACCAACCCTCAATACTTTATAAATTACTATTGTTCTGTCCTGTTTTACACTGCCTGACATCTCCCCCTTCCCACTCCTCCAATGTCTGTCCTCCAGATAGGAGGTTATGTGTAGATCCTTGTAGTTGACTCCCTCTCTCTACCCCACCTTCTCTCCACCCATCCAGTAACTCCAATTTCACCTCTGGACAGACAGGGGCTTGTCTGTCCTGGCTTCCCCATATCTCCAGTTTCCATCTCTACCAGTGTACCTTCTGCAGTCCAGCTGGATTTGTAAGGTAGAGTTGGGACCATGAGAGTTGGGGGGAGGAAGCCTTCTGGAACTAGAGGAAAGTTGTATGCTTCATCGACACCTCACTGCTCCTTGACTGGCCTGTCTCCTCCCTGCGACTCCCCTGTAAGGGGGTGACCAATTGCCCACAAGTGGGCCTTGGGTCCTCACCTTGCTCCCCCTTTCATTCTCTCCTTGGAAATTTTATGTTCACAAAGCAAGACCTTCCTTCATATTTTGGAACCCTTCTCACTGGGAAGTTCCATGCCAATTCTATGTGTTTAGCACATTGTCTAACAAAAGGCATTTTACTTCCTAAATCTGAATTACTGTATTTACCCGTGTACAAGTCAAGTTTTTCAGCATATTTTCTATGCTTTTTTTGGTAAAATTAGATGATATTTGGGTTGGCTTGTACTTTAGAATATACCATACCTAATAGAAGTAACCATTGAACTCCCATGCCAGCATGCCACACAAATATTTACTTTTCCTACACATGTGATATCCTAACAACCATCGAGCACCACTTGACTAGGGCAATTTATTAGCTTACATCAAAAATTCTGTGTTGGTTCATTTAAAGGTTTAATGACATTACCAAGTCTCCAGATTCCATCTTTGGCTTTTGACCTTAACTTTGCACAATGGCTATTGGGATCATTCTTGTTAAGTGCATGGAGTTCACTTCTACTCACAGTGATCCCAGATAACGAAGCATCAGAAAGTCCTCCTCCCACCCTCTCAGGATTTCTGAGCAGTGATCTTTCCAGGAATAGATCACCAGGTCTGTCTTCTGCAGAGTCATTAGATGGTCTTGGACAGCCAACCTTTCAGTAGGCAGATGAATGCTTAATTGTTGCGCAACCAGAGTTCCTTGCATGACGGCTATCGCAGCCCCACACTCCATATCCTTATGCAACAATACCCAAAGGTTAAAAAGAGAGAATGGTTCTCTCTCTTTTGATTCGATCGAAGCGCAAGGAAGGTCCTCAGAGAAGCCCCCTGAAAAACTTAACTATTTCAACTTAATGGACACAATGTACCCATGCCTCTCCCCAGGAAGAAGCATCACAGGAGTCAAATAGGTCCTAAATACAATGGAAAAGAAGTTCCCTTAAAAGATATAGATCATTACCCAGGGATCAAGCTCAACACTGCTGAAAGAAAAGCTGACATACAGCTCACAGGGTGACACAATACAAGTGATGCAATTCAGGCAGAAACATAAACTGGAACCTGAGTTGTATCTGGCTCTCAGAGAAACCAGCTAGACAGCACAACGAGAAGGAAAGTAGAAACATCCAGAATGTACAACAGACATTCTATGGTGCAAATGATTAATTTTCCTCCCAATAAATAAACTACATGGGGTGAGAGGGGGGAGGTATGCATAAAAGAGACTTGGTAAGAATTCCATTTATTGGTGTATAAAAAGGAGACTTAAGAGATAGGACAATCAAAGGCAACGATGTGGAAATTTTTATAAAGCATTCACACAAACCATGCTGTTGTTGTCTTTTGCTCCCATCATGTTGGTTCTGACCCAAAGCAATACCAGGGCCCTCTTTACAGAGGAGGGAATAAGAGGTGTTGAGTGACTTGCCCCTGCCCAGACTCAGATCCCTGAGGCTGTGTTGGAGGGCAGTGGTTTGGCATCTGCCTTGGGTTGGATCCTCGTGAAACCCTCCTGAGAAGAGGGCTGTTGTTGTTGTTGTTGTTGTTGTTGTTACACTTGTTGTTAGGTGCCATGGAGTCAACTCCAACGCAGAGTGAAGTTGTGCACAACAGAACCAAACATTGCCTGGTCCTGCATCATCCTCACAATTGTTCCTATGCTTTAAGCCATGGTTGCAACCACTGTGGCCGTCCATCTCACGGAGAACCTTTCTCTTTTTCACTGCCCCTCTACTTTACCAAGTAGCATGTCCTGCCCCATGGACTGATCTCTCCTGACAGCATTTCCAAAGTGTTCCTGTCTCTAAGGACCCCTCTGCCCTTCTTCCAATACAGATTGGGCTGTACTTTTAGCAGGGTATAGTACTTGTGCTTTTCTTCTCCAGCACCACAATTCAAATACACCAATTCTTCAGTCTTCTTTATTCAATGTCAACTTTAACATGCATATGAGGCAACTGAAAATACTGGGGCTTGCGTCAGACGCACCTAACTCGACAAAATAACATCACTGCTTTTCACGACTTAAAGAGGTCTTGGGCAAAAGATTCACCTAATGCAATCGATCTATCGATTGCTGCTTCCGTGAACATTGATTGTGGATGCAAGCAAGATAAAAGCCTTGACAACTTCCGTGCTTTCTCCATTTTCATGATGTTACCTATTAGTCAAAGTTGTCAGAATTTTGGTCTTCTTTACATTAAATTGCAATTCATACGGAAGGCTGCAAGTCTTCATCTTCATCAGCACATACTTAGAATCCTCTTCACTTCCAACAAGCAAGGTTGTGTTATCTGCATATTGCAGGTTGCTCATAAGCTTCCTCTAATCCCATGCGAAGAGATATTTGAAACACTCAGATGATTTTGGATGTGGATATTAAATGCTATGATATTAGAATAAGTGCTGCTGTGGTTTTGGCTATGTGTAAAAAGACATGGTGAACTATGTACGAGTGAAAGTCATAATATTTAGTATTATTTTCTCAAATCCTTTGGAGGGGGGGGATTGCAGAGGGAGATATCAGATAGGCAAAATGATGAATACTTTTGTAAATGTGGATGAACACATGGGGCGGGGGTTCATGAGATGCTCTGGTACTTGTGTGTCATCCTCCGCTTTCAAAGTTCAACAGATACTTAAGAGTTTGCATGATTTGGGGGAAGATGGGCTGAGAATGAGGCTGGAAGACAAGTGCTTATCCACAGTGCCTCTCAGCTACACTTTAGTTAAGCTACACTCTACACCACAGTGCTTCCTCGCTCCGGGCCTTGATATAGCAGAGAAGCTATGGCCACAGAACTCTTACTACTCAGTGGTACCAAAAGATGGAAACATCATCCCACAGGCTTCCTCACACTGATCACTTGTAAAGCCTCACTCAGGTGTGTCTGCTGGGTGAGTCTGCTGGTGATGAGAAATGCTGGAGAAGATCACGCATAGCGCAGCAGAAGGCCAGCAAGAAGAGGAGGGGCTGTTGTGAGATGGTGACACGTTGACTGCAGCATGGAGCTCAAACTCAAGGGTGAGGTGGCTGTGCCGTTGGGCAGGGTTTCCTTCTGGTGTGCATAGGGGAGCTATGAGTTGGAACTAGCGAATAAAAGCAATGCATGTGTTCTCGCTGTAAAAGCTACCCGAACCCATTGCCAGTGGACTCGGAGGAATCTTACAGGACACAACAGAACGGCACCATGGGATTTCCATAGCCATACATCCTTATGAAAGCAGACAGAATTCTCTCCCCTGGAACGGCTGCTAGGTCTGAATTCCTGACCTCTCTGCTGGCAGCTGACTGCTTGAACCACCATGCCAACAGGTGCCTTTCTCATTGTAAGGGAGTCTTGAAAATTGATGTTCTGAGTTTGTTTTGTTCCCTCCTCTTTTTAGCAGGGTTTTACTATTTTTAAAAATCACTTTACTGGGGGCTCTTACAGCTCTTAGAACATTTCATATATCAATTGCATCAAGCATACTTGTTCAAAAGTTGCCATCACCATTTCCAATATATTTTCTTTTTATAAATTATCTATTTTTCATTCTTAGTTTTTATGTTCACAAGGCAGTATGTCTACCAACAACACCTGGCATGTCCAGCTAGACCAGGGGATGTACACTAGAGTAGGAAACATGGGGAATTTAAGATAGATGATCCCTCGGGACTAGTGGGGGGAGTGGTGATACTGGGTGGGTGGAGGGATGGTGGAATAGAAAGGGGGAACTCATTTCAGGGATCTACATATGACCTCCTCTTTGGGGTATGGACAACAGAGGGTTGGGTGAAGGGACACATTGGACAGTGTATGATATGAAAAAGTAATAGCCATTTGTAAATTATTAGAGGTTTATGGGGGAGGGGAGAGGGGAGGAATATGGGGAGCTGGAATTTAGGGAAAAAAAGAACTAGAGAAAGGGGGAAAGAGGAGTTTATACCAAGGGTTCAAGTAGAAAATGTTTGGAAATGAATATGGCAACATGTGTACAAATATGCTTAATACAAATTCTGTATTGAGTGTTATAAGAGCTAGAAGAGCCCCCAATAAAAGCTATATTTAAAAAATGAAATGATTTCTCAAAAGTGGATGGGCAGCAATGAGTCAAGCATAAGAACAATTGTGGGGCTGGTGCAGGGCTCAACAATATTGAGTTCTATTGTACACAAGGTCACTATGAGTTGGGACTCACTGGCTGACACCTTCCAATAACAACTGCAACCATTTCTCCCAAATATAGAAAGGCTATCCAAGAGACCCACCAGCGGTCTGTCTGTTGATTGTACAGTGGTGACGTGCACGTTGCTAAGATGCTGAAAACTGGGTCACAGGCATTTCAAGTAACGACAGTGTCACCAAAGGACAACAGGTTTCAGCAGAGCTTCCAGACTAAGATAGACCAGGAAGAAAGCTTTAGAGTTTTGTTTGCAGGATTTAGCCAATGAAGCGTTTCAAATATTGTCCAACGTGGTTACTTTGGGCTTGCCATCAAGAGGGACCAGCCTTTCCTAGGATGACTTCATGGGGAGGGAGAGGGTGTCTCTTGTTGAGAAGGACGGCCATGACAGCCACAAAATGAACTGAAAACTGCTCTCAGTTAAGAGGATGAGTCAGGACCAGGCAACAGTGTCTGCAACTGGACCCGAGTTGCCATGAATTCAAATCCACTTGATGACGCCGAACAAGAAGAGCAAATCAAGAGATGATGGGCAGCCATGGCCAGGACAAATGACCTTACCCCCTTTGGCAGCTTAACCCCCTATTCTCCCAGGACTCCCTTTCTATGAAGGGCGTTTCTTTCTTTCTTTCTTTCTTTCTTTCTTTCTTTCTTTCTTTCTTTCTTTCTTTCTTTCTTTCTTTCTTTCTTTCTCTTCTTCTTTTTTTGAAGGGCAGTTCTTTCAAATCCAAATCCCTTCACCTAGGGTCCACCTGTTCTTGGATTTGCTAAAAGACAATAAGGCTTATGAGTCCTTTTCGTCTCTCCTCTACCTTTCCAATTACATAGAAGCCTTCAGCGGGATAAAAGCCTAGCCTGACTCTCTCCTATAAATTGTAAAATGGGAAAGCAATAAATTTAAAGACTCAAAAGGTGCAGTGTGAAGAAAGTGTCAAACAATGACTTGCTCCAATTAATAACCATTTATATCTCCCATTTAGTTAAGTGCTTTGCAAATGTGATCACCTTTCAGCTTCAAGCATATCCATTTGGGGAGTAGAATATGATTTCATTTGTGAGAATGGGGCCTTTCGTCAGCCTGGAGCTGTTTAATACTCAGAGTGAGTTATCTCTAGTCTAGAACTCACTCGGAAATAAACCTGGTGTATTAGAAAGAGTTAATGTGCTCCCTAAGTTTTAAAATCCAATCTCACTATAAATGTTAATTTTTGCTTCTTTTGAATTAATTTTAAAATTAAATACAGAGGACAAAAACATTTTTTTTGGTGGCATCACTGCCCTGGTGGGAGCAGGAAGCCCAGCCTTGCTCCTGAAGAGCGCTGCTGGATTTGAACCGTCAACCCTGTGGGCTGCAGTCCTGCACACAGCCACTACGCCACCAGGGCTCAGCGACAAAAACATTTTGTATATGTACCTACCTAAATATAAATGGATGTATATGTGCATGTTGATTTGAAGTGCTGTGTGGTTTCTTTCAACTCCTAGTGAACTTAGGTGCAACAGAACAAGACACTGCCTGACCCTAGGCCTTATAATTGGTCCTACGCCTGAGCCCTGACTGGCAGCCACTGTCACAGTCCATCTCCTTGAGGGTCCTCCCCTGTTTTGCTCCCCTCGACTTTTCCAAGCACAGTCTTCTTTTCCAAGGATTGGTTCCTCCTGACAACATGTCCAAAATACACAAGATGACATCTCATTATCCTTACCGCTAAGGAACAATCTAGCTGTATTTTGCCAAGACAGATTGGTTTGTTCTTTTGGGAGTCCACGGTACTTTCAATATTCTTCCCCTGCACCATGATTCAAATACATCCATTCTTTGGTCTCTCTCTTATCTAATGTCCAATGTTCTAATGCATGTGAGGCGATTGAAAATACCATGGATTGAATCTGGCATATATTAGGGCTCAGAGTGGCATCCTTACTCTTCAATACTTTATAAGGTGCTTTGTGCTGCAGAATTGCCCAATGTAATAAGTCATTTAATTTCTCTACTGCTTCTTCCATGATCATTGGTTGTGGATCCGGGCAGGATGAAATCCTTAACAACTTCAATCTTGTCTCCATTTATCATGATGTTGTCTGTTGGTCCACTTGTAAGGATTTGGGTTTTCTTTACCTTGAGTTGTAATCAATAATGAAGGTTTCAGTCCTTGATAGTCATTACTAAGTGCTTCAAACCCTCCTCACGTTTGGCAAGGTTGTGTCATCCGCATACTGTAAGTTGTTAATAAGCCTTCTTCCCATCCCCATGCCACATTCTTCACCTTACATTCTCATGTTATTTGCGCAGCACACACATTGGAAATTAGTATGCAGAAAGGAGGCGACCTTGACACACACCTCTCCTGATTTTAGATCACTTTATATGCCCGTGTTCTTGTGCTACTACTGCCTTTGGGTCCATGTACATTTTCCACATGGGCACAATAAAGTGTTCTGGAATTTCCATTCTTCTCAATGTTATTTATCGTTTTTATCATCAACACAATCAAATGCTTTTCAATAATCAATAAAACAGAAGTAGACATATTTCGGGTATTCTCTGCTTTCAGTCAAGATCTACCTAATGGCTGTAATTAAGGTCCTAGTGCCAAGTCCTCTTCTGAAGTTAACGTGAATTTCTGGCAGCTACCTGTTGATAGATTTCTGTGGGATTTCACATTTCATTGTTGATTCAGCAAAATTTTACTTGTATGTGAAATTCATGATATTGTTTGAAATCCCGCATATTCCATTGCGTCATCTTTCTTCCACAAACACAATTTCTTCTGGTCAGTTGGCCAGGTAGTTTTATTTGTTTTTGTTTTATTTATTTATTTATTTATTTATTTAGGCATCACTGCCTTCTGGTGGTGGGAGTAGGAGGCCCAGCCTTTGCTCCTGTGGAGCTGCTGCTGGAATTGAACCTCCATACCAGCGGGCTGTAGTTCTGCGTACAGCCACTACATCCCCAGGGCTCAGCCTCCAAGTTTCTTTGTATAGTTGAGTGTGCTTCTGTTGTTTCACAAGTTTACTGAAACATTACATTTGGCCATCCATCAATTCCTGGAGCCCAGTTTTCAGTGCAGCTTGGACTTCTTCTTTCTGTGCCGGCATTTCTTGATCCTATGCTACCAAAAGTTCTCTGATGATTGGATGTGTTAAATTTTTCTTGTATGTGTAATCTGTTTTTCCAACTTAATTTATTGAAAATATTTTTCTTTCTTTGATGTATTGTTTTGGCATCTTTATAAAAAATAAATTGAGCAGAAAAATACTGGCCATCTACAAATACAATCCATTTTCCCACATCATTTCTGATACATTTTACTTCCTTTTTTTTTTTGATCACTGCATTGGCTTAGATCTTTAGAACTATATTGATTCAAAGTCATAAAACTAAACTTTCGTGCCTCCTTACTGGCCTTAGAGGGAAAATACTCAGTATTTCAACAATAGACACTAAACAATCTACAGGGTTTTTTATAGATACCCTTTATCGATTAAGAAAGTTATTTTCTATTTCTAACTTTCTGAACATTTTTAAAAGTGTGACTGGATATGACTTTTGTCAAATGATTTTTCTCACCTATTGACTATTTTTCCCTTCTTTATTCTGTTAATATGATGAGGTACAGTGATCTTTCAAACATTAAACCCACCTTGAATTCTTGGAAGAAATCCAACTTAGTTTTGATGTGTTATTCTTTTTTTATTATTATTATTATTTCCAGGTTTATTTTATTAAGTCTGTTAAGAATATTCATGAATGATATTCATCAGTATCTGATTTTTAATTTCTTTGACAGAATTTGGTATCAGGTTGGGCTAGTCTAATCAACTCTGAAAGCATTAATCTAAGATTGAGGCTATTTCATCCTAAACTATTTTTAGACTCCTGTAGTGAAATTAGCTAGACTTGGAATTGTGTAAAGTTAAAAAAAATAAATACCCAATTCCTTTCATAGAGATGTAGCTAACTCAGATTTTACATTTATATTATCTTGTGACGGTTTTGAAAAATCCTATTTCTTAAAAGTAGTTTTATACCAAATTATCAAATGTATTACAAAAAGTTACTTTATAATATTACTTTTATTATTTTAATAGCTATAAGATCTCTACTCATATTTTTCTTTTGCTTCTGGAGACTCATATCAGTGTTTTCCCATCTTCTTTAATCCACTTAGTTAGAGCTTGCATTTAATACTAGGAGACAGAGAAAGCTTCAAAGAAGTGTCATGAAGAGAGTGCAGGCTTACTTGTGGATTAAGAACTGATGTAGATGTGCTACCTAAAGTTGCAGCCAATGAAGGGTTTGTGTGCTAAATTATGCATCCGACTGATTACTTCCTCACATTTTTTTTCATTTACCAACCTAGAGGATGGGCATGAGTTACTTTCGACTTGTCACCAGTGAATTTTTTTTTAATTTATAGATAATAACGTATAAACACACTAGTTACGTGGTTGTAAAAAAAAATAGTCCAATAGTAGTGGGTGAACATAATGTTTTCAAGCAGTCCAGGTAACTCAACAGTCAAGCCCGCGACTGCTACCAAAATGGCTGGTGGTTCATACCCACCCACTGGATGCACAGAAGAAAGACCTGGTGATCATTTTCCATTAAGATTGCAGTTGAAGAAAAGCTCAGAGGGTAGGGAAAGCAGTGAGGGAAAATGCCGTTACATTGTTGGACTGCAAACAATTTCCCCAAAGGAAATGTCTGAAAAATGATGAATAGGAAGCTTTTTTTCTCTGTCAACTTTCACGGAAGTCATAAAAGGAAATCTTAAAGAGAGAAAGAAAAAAGATCTTAGAAGGCAGTTGTGGAGTTTTTTGAGTCACAATTGATTCAATGGCACCCAACAATAATAAATTGGACTGTTAGGACTAAATAATATATATCAAACATCAAATAAAATGATTGATTCAGATTGCATTCAGGACTCTAAAATATGATTTCTTCCACAACTGCCACTATCACCGGCCTGGTCTGATTAAATCTTAGATGGCCGAGCATGGGCAATTTGTGGGGTTGTACTTCTCTTGTGTTGTCTCAAGAGTTTTTACTTCTTGTCCTAAACTTTGCAGATGCATGCTTGGCCCGATTTCACCATTAGTGTGAGAACTTTTCGGCATCCACAAGGGTGTGGCCCTTGGTTGAGAGAGGCCATTTCTGTACCACTTGCCTCTGCACAGCTCGTTACAATCCTCTGGGAATGAAGGGGCATTGCCAAGACTCCTCTCACCACCACCCCAACCCGGCTGCACCCCATGTTCTTGAAAATGATCTAACCAAACCAAAGATGACATTAAGCTATAACCCCAAGCAAACAGGAAACCGACTTTTGCTTTTCGGGAACTTAGTGAAAAGCCCACTTTTTGTGGTTGATGTGAAGGTTCCTCCCACAAAGTTTAGAAATTCGGGGTATAGATTTAAGACACGTAGGTTTTTCTTTGACCTGCAAAGATTTCACTCCTTCTTTAACCTTCCAGAGACCCCACAAAGTTATGGGGGGTTTTCCCCCCTTTTTGGGGGGGTGGGGGGAGGTGAAGGCATCACTGCCCTCTGGTGGTCGTGGGAGCTACCCAGCGCTGTTCCTGAGAGCGCTGTTCCTGAGAGACTGCCAACCCGCAGTCCCGCACTCAACCAGTTACGCCACTGGAGCTCAACCCACAGTTATTGTTTTGTAGTGCTTTCCCTACTTCTTCTAATGGAACAACCCTCCCCATGCCATTCCCTCCACCCCCCCCCCCCCCCCCCCACACACGCATACACACACTCTCTCTCTCTCTCTTTTTGAGCTCAAGACAATCCCATAGAAATTCCAGACAGTCACACTGGCTTCAGGCAACTATAAATAATTTCTCCATCCACAACCAAATACACGTACCTGGCATGCCGTTTATGTAACCTATTAATCATGACTTAGTGAAGGGAAAGCCAAGCAGTGGACAAGCCTGGACAAAGGATGCTTCTTTTGTGGAGAGACGCTTTGCGCTTATTTATAGAACTAGCCATATTCTGAAGCCACCAAGTTTTAGGGTAGGATGTTTGAGCCATGCTTCAGAAACCATGTGAATTCTAATATTTTTTTAAGCTATTGAGTTGGGCAATTTTATATGGGGAGGAAGATAAACTAATAAGCATGTACAGCTACTTGCTTTGCTCATTGGGTGCCCTTTCCCCATCTTTAAAAAAATATATGTTCACATGTTTTCATATGCTGTCATCTGGGTGTGTATTGTTTCGTGGTCTGGTTTTATTTTGGTTTTTTTCCACTTTCATTGTTTTCTCTACACATTTCCATAGAAGGACCTAGATTACATAGCTTCCATTGCTCATGGTGCATTGTTCTTCTGTGTGAAAACTAGTTGGTTTGCTTAGCTAGTTTCCCCCTTTTTGAGAAATGTGAACTGTGGGCCATTTGCCATCTTAGTAAGTAAGCTTTGAGCAAATATGGATCTCAATATTGACAACTTCATTCCTTGTGGGGCTATTTCCCCACAACAGTGGGGCTGCAAAAAGTCTACAGGAAAAAGTTCCATTTTGCCATGGACTCTTTTGAAGGTCCTTCAAATGAGTATCATGTTACAGCTTTCCTTTGGGATGCAGGCGGGAAGAAAGCTTTATCAGACTTAATTCTTGGCAAGCAAATGTCACCTCAAATATTTGGACAACAGCTACCTTTTGTAATCGCCTTCCTTGATTTTTCCCCTCTGCTTTATGGGTTATCTTACCTACCTGGTGCTGCTGGAACACAAATACCACAAGTGGCTAGCTTTTTAAGGAACAGAAATTTATCCTCTCACAGTTTGGGAGGCCGAGAGTGCAAATGAGGGTCTGGCCTAGGTCAGTTCCTTCTTGCAGCCCCTCACCTACTTTCTGGTGTGGATCCTTGGTATTCCTTTGCTTGCAGAGAATGTATTCTGTCTTTCATGGGTGTGTGTTCTCTGTGCCTACTCTGTTTTTGTCAATAATTCAAAAGTGAACAGATTTAGGATCCATCCTACATTGATTTGATCTCAACCAATCAATGACCGCGTCGCATTAGACTCTGTGCTAGAAAGTCATTATCATGCACAAGTTACTAGGCCATGAAGAGTGGTTACATTATTATACAGCATGGAAGATAATCTGTTCTATAAAAGGCCAGCTGATTTAATCATATGTAACTATGTCATGACAGCAACTAGACTTGTGCTTGACTAACCAGCCGGAAATCAGTCTAAGTTGACACATCAAATTAACCATTTCAGCGACCTTTTCAGTCAAACAATCGAAATCCCTTAAGTTGGACATAATGCATTCAACAGTTATAGATTAAACACCGACTATAAACTAGATACTATACCTATTCAAATCACATCTTACCCTGCCTCAACCCAGCCCCCTAGCCATTTTACAGTGAAGCCTGTAACAAGAGCTCTTGAAATACAGTATTAATACTTTGGTCTTATATTTGAAATAACTTTTTTTCCTATCAAAGATTGTTACCTTTAGTGATTATCTATAATTACCACTATCTCACTCCAATGGTGCTAATTTGCAGGGTTTTGTTTGTTTGTTTGACAGATGAGCACCTACAATTTCCAGCACTTATCCACAGTTTCATAGAGAATGCTTGATTAACCTATATCATCCAGGTTTACATTTCAAAATCAGATATGTAAACCAATTTACATAAAAAGGAATGAAAACTGCTGCTTCTTAGAACTGAGTTTACACACTCTGAGTTTTCCCAACATAGAATTCCATCAGTATAAAGTATCTTAACCTAAGAAAATATTGTTGCTGAATATATAAGTGGACAAACTTATTATATTAACAAAGCATTTATTTTGTGTCCAATAAGTACCAGATCCTATTCACAGCACTAGCATTAAACAAAACAGATACAGTCCTTGCTCTTGAGACTAATGTGTAGTTAATTAAAATTCATGGGTCTTATAAAATGATTATATAGATAGATAGAAAAAGAGCAATCAAGTACTTAAAAAAGTCAAATCAGCTCTTTAAAACACAAAGAAAAATGCTCCAAGTCTGCTAGGGTGCATAAAACCGACACTTTCATACACTACAAGAGGAACGAAAATATTAGAACTCCCTTCTGGGAAAGACATTTTGCAAAAGTCAGCCTCAGAAATGTTTAGACTGCTTGGTTCCTAAGTCTCACTGCTGGGAATCTGTTTTAATACAGAAAAACTATCGACACACCGATATTTTTTGACAGAGTCCTTCACAATAGTTATGAGAAGGGAGAAAAGGATCATGAAAATCATTAGCATAATATATAAGTCAATCATATGGCAGAGGATTGCATTGGACAGATGTACTGCACAGGGTTTTTCTATGGGATCAAGATAGGTAGGCTTGTTGTGCCAACATGGCCAAAGAAGAACGGCAGGCAGGTTTGTTGTGACAACATGGCCAATGAGCACACGAAAGATCAATTGAAGGGCGGAGATATAAATGGCCCTTGCTCTCTTGCTCTTGGATCTTCGGACCAGCCGGCTGCTTTGTTCTTCCTGTTCCTCGACCTCCAAGCGACACTTCCCGTGGGACATCTAATCGTGGACTGTGTAGCTGTGAGTTGAGGTTCCTTCAAGCCCTGCTTTGCCACGCTCCTGGAATATACACCTCTTGAGCTGGGGACTGTTGGACCCTATCATCTGGCTGACTGTTGGTGACCTGCTTTGCTGTTTGCTGCCTGTGGCCAGATAGGCTGAATTGCTCTACAGAGGACTACTCAGCGACCCTCCAGACTTGAAGGACTTCCAGTCTTCTAGCTGTCTCATGCAAGTGAGTTGCACCGAGCCATTTGTACTTCTTTATAGATTAGTTAACTGTTTATTTCTTATGTTAATATCCTTCTATCGATATAAATAGAGAGAGAATTATTAGTGTCCTGGTTTTGTTTCTATAGAGAACCGTGTCTAACACATGGATTAAAGAGCAAAGTTGCCACTATGCCGTGCGTTTAACCCACACTGTGGTATTTTCGATCTCCTCAAATACGTGTGAGAGCTGGACAGAACAAAGAAAACTGGAGAAGAACCGAGGCATTTGAATTGTGGTGCTGATGAAGAGTGTTAAAACCACCAAGGACTGTCAGAAGAACAAACAGATCTGTCTTGAAAGAAGTACAGGCAGAATGCTCCCTTGAAGCACAGATAATAAGAGATCATCTTACCTACTCTGGACATGTTATCCGGACGGACCCGCCCTTGGAGGAAGGCATCACGCATGGTAGGGGGGCAATGAAAGGGAGGACTGACTGACACAGGGGCTGCAACCAAGCATCACAACAGTGAGGGTGGCACAGGACGGGCTGCATTTAGTGCGAGAGTGCGGATTGGGTCACAACGAGTTGGAACTGCCTTGACGGCGCCGAACAAAAGCAACGTACAGTAGCGCAAAGCATAGGCTTTCACCTATGAGATCCGCAAACCGCTTTCTGAAGAGACAAAAGCACATCCACAATGGTGCCTGCAAGACGATCCACGAGGACAGCGATCGCAATGACCAGAGGATAGTAAAATTACAGATGCTTATTCTTCTCATTCTGAGAGGCTTCTTGGTACCGTCTAGATTTCCCCTGTAAGTTTTTATCACTTGTTTTTAGTTTTTATTATTTTTAGAACCAGAAAAAAAACTTCAGCTGCCCCCCTGCCACCACTCCGATAATGTGTTGACTGTAGATATATTTGTTTTTGTAGACACAAAACACTGAAGCATGCCAGGGGAAGGGGGAAAAGAAATACCCAGGGGACCCAGTGAGAAATTTGCTTTATTTGTCTCCGTTGTCATCTTGTCTTATACTTAATTCAGAATAGCTCCCTCTCTTTCTCTTTTGTCTTATTTTTTGCTAGGTTTGTCTATTACATGGTTCCCAAAAGAGAAAGAAAGAAGGAAAGAAAAGGAGAAAGAAAATGCTGTGAGATTGAAATGTCATCTTCTTGCCTTACAGCCTTGGGTTAGAGCTCTCATTTGGCAGCTCTGCGCTTTCGGATTAAAATAAAAATCGCTTTGGGCAAGGAGTGTTTTTTTTTAATGTTCTGCTACTTCCAGTGGGTTTATTTTGCCCATTCAACCACAGCCATGCCCCTCTGAAGAGGGCAAACTGGCAAGGGCTCGAGCCAACCTGTTGGAGATGTCAAAAGGAAAGGACTGTCAGCCTTGCCTTGCCTCCTCTTCACCGGGCGGCATCTGAGGGTTTATCTGGACAGGGCACTCTCTCTGGATGTGCCACAGCAAGGTCAACAGAATTCAATGAAGCCAGGTCAGGAGAGCGCTCCGTGCAGAAGGGGCTGGCACTGGCTGGGGGAAGGAGGAGGAGCGGTGCTGACCAGCTGTTCCCAGGGCCTTGGAAGATTTCTGGTGACCTGGCCCTCCTCCCTGCTTGTCCAGGAGCCAGATGCCGTGGCTGTCAGCATCCCAGATCTCAGTGGAGGAGCACACGGGGACAACCCTGGAACCCTTGCTTCTTAAAGAACTCTTCCCACTAAGCACCCCTTCTTCACCGACCCCTGATGAATAATTGGAAGAAAATCCTCAGTGAATCCCTTTATATTCATCTTTGCAGGTGAAAGAGCTTAGAGGAGATAGCTTCCCTTCTTTATTATGAATACATGTTTATCATGCCGGTAGATGCATTATCTAAACAGAAACTTAGCCTATTAAAAGCAAAACCCCAAAGAAAAACAATCAATCCCACTGCTGTCTGCTGACTCTGATGAACAGCGCCCCGCCCCTAGACCAGAGTACAGAGGCACACAGAGACTCAACCTTTACAGGGCCAGCCAGCCTCCGTCATCTTCCGCAGTGTGGCCGGTGTCATTGAACGTCCGGCCTCGGGGATCAGTAGCCCGCTGCTTAACCCATTCTACTATTGGGCTCCCAGGTTATAAAAGCATGTGTCCTATTGGCACAGTGGCTAAGCCTTCGGTGATTAGCTGCAGGGGGAAATGTGGCCCTTTGTCTATTTGTGTCCAGGAGTATCAAGAATCAACACGGATGGCAGTGAGTGGCTTTTATTGATTTGTGTATTGTTTGGGGGTCTTTTGTGATTTTTTTTTTTTGACCATCCCCAGGCCTTTCTCCTGAGGGGCCCCTGGGGGTGTTCTAAGCACCAACCTGTAGGCTTCACAGTCAAACCTTGAACTACATGTATCACCCCTGACCACCCCAAGACCATTCGTAGTGACCCACAGCAAGCTTTTCCACACTCTGGCATTGACCGAGTCCTGGTGGCCTCGTGGTGACGCATTGGCCTGCCAACTGCAAGGTCTGCAATTGGAAACCCCCAGCAACCCTCCTGGGGAGAAAGACAGCGCTTTGTATTCCATACAGAGTTAAAGTCTCCAAAGCCCACAGGGCAGCTCTACTCAGTCCTCTAGGGTCGATATGAGTGGGCATGGACTCGATGGCGGTGAGTTGAGGAGGTAACATCAGCAAGAAGACATGGTGGGGAAGCACTCCCCTGCTAACCACGTGGTCAGCGGTTCGAACCCACGAGTAGCACTGTCAGCCAAGGATCTGGCTGCCGGCCTCCTCAGAAACCTCATGGGCCATTCCACTCGGCCCTATGGCCTATAGGGATGTTAGGGGTCCGAGTTGAGTGGACAGCGACGCGAGGGTTTGGGTTTTACAACCGCGCGCCAGGGTCACACAGTGACCGCGGTGGCTTTTGCTAGCCTCGCCATCTGGCTTCCTGTTCTCAAGCCCCTGCACTCCCTTTGCCAGGCGGCAGCAGGAGGTGCTCAGCGCTGGCACCGTTCTGGGCTGGGAGAGCCTGAGCGGCTGGAGGAGGAAGTCAGGTTCGGCTCCTTCCTGTCTGCTTTCTGTTCCTGTGAACCCGTCCCAGCAATGCCTGTCACCCAGCGCAGCGGTGCCTGCCCCGGGCAGCAGCAGCGGAGCCCTCGCTGCCTCTCCCACCACCATCAGTCAGCTGACCAGCCCCTGGCCTGGGGCCCAGCCCCACGGGGCCCCTCCTTGGAGTTCAGGGAGGCCAAAGCTTCAATTTCAGATGCTTTCCTCATCGCCAGCTCATTCTTTTGTTCCTCGGCACAGGGACTGTTGGTTGCAGCTGTCACCTCCAGGGTACCAGCTTCGATTCATGGCGACACATGCCTATCAACAGCACCCTTCTGTGTCCCTGCAGCCAGGCCTTTCTTTCAAGGCACATCTGGGTGGGGATCAACCCACAGCTTTCAGTTAGCAGTTGTGATTTCTTAATGTTCTCTCTGAACCCTTTCGGTTATCTGTGAATAGCTTGATATCTCATTGAAGACCCCTTTGTGGACATAAACCCCAAACACTCAGTCTATCAAGTCGACCCTGACTCATCGTGTGACTTGATAGGACAGAGTAGAACGACCCCAGAAGGTTTCCAAGGTTGTCATCTTTAGGGAAGGAAACGGTTACATTTTTATCCCTTAGAGGGGCTGGTGGGTTCATCCTCCAATCTGTGAGATGATAAAGCTGAGTGTCGAACCACTGAGTAACGAGGGACCCTCGGGTCCAGAAAGAGGTCCAATCTACCTTCTGTCTATTGATAAGACCATGATTGCCCTTCCTCCCTAATGAAATTGACATGCAGCCTCGTCACCACCCATCTGTCGATTCATTGTGCAGTGGCAGCTTGCATGTCACGTTGATGCTGAAGTCCAGGCCACCAGGGTTTTAAAAGCCAGCAGGGACAGCCATGGTGGGCGGGTTCCGGCAGAGCTTCCAGCCAATGTGAAAGTCGGGGGGAAGCCTGAGAATCTACTTCTGAACACAGTCAGTTCCAAGGTAGAGCATCGTCCAGCTTGCTTTCCTGGGGCATGTCGCCGTTGTTGTTAAGCGTCTTCGAGTTGGTCCCCACTCATCGCCATCCTTACGCACCACAGAATGCACAGCTGGTCTCACATGTGGCCTGGTGGCTGCAGCCCCAGTGTCCATCCGTCTTGTGGAAAATCTGCCTCTTCCTCACTGCCCCTCTCCTGCTTTACCACCCATGAGGGCGTGCCATCAGGAGGGGTTCATTGTTGGAGGTGGGATTCCTGGGTCGTGAAGCAGGTGGCCAGGGAGCGTGAGAATGATTTTCGATGGGACAGACGAGCACAGTAGCCACGAGGATGGACTCGGGCATTCTGATCGATGACTGCGAGGCTGGTGCAGGACCAGGCACCGACCAGTCCGCTGAATTCATAGGTTACCATGCGCCGGGGCAGACTCAAGACAAGAAACAAGCCAACACATGGGAAAACACACTGGGCTTCAGAAACTAGGAAATGCCCTTTTGTCTCTTACTGCTCCTTCCGTGCTCTTGCCCAGTGACCTCATTTCTTGGAGCTGGATTCTCTGGCTGTAGGGATGGGGTTTGCCACGATTGTATGCTTGTGACATGTGTCCTGCTCTGTGAATGGTAGCCATGATGATTATCAGATGGTAAGCTTCCCAGACCTCACCCTAGCTTATGTATAGCGAGCTTATCATTCTGAGCAGGTGTATCGTAAACAATGTATTCAATGTGGGCTTAATAAAGATCTGTGAATGGGATGGGAGGGGGAGATTAAAATAATCCTGGGGTACTGAGACAAGTACATTTCCCTAGCCTAACATGAAATCCTTGTGACAGACTCTTCTCTCTCTGTGATGGTTTAAAATGTCTTCTTGGATAGTTATTTTTAAAGGAAGCGTCACCAGTGTCCCTGGGTGATTGATGGCCTTGCTGGGTCCCACCGAGTCCATTCTTGATGCATCACACCTCCAAGTGACACAGTAGAACTGCCCCACCGGGTTCTCAACGCTGGAATCACTACGGAAACAGACTGCCAGGCCATGACCATTGCCAGGTCATGGGGGTGTTCCACCCACCAACCTCTCAGTGAGGGGGTGCTTCCTGTTTGCACCCACCTCGGCTGCTTGCCAGGGTGAACCCAGCAAATTCACTGCCATCCAGGTGACTGTGACTCACGGTGACCCCAGAGGACAGGGTAGAACTGCCCCTGTGGGTTTCTGAGACTGTCACTTTTTTTTTTTTCTTTTGTGGCATCACTGCCCTGGTGGCAGTAGGAAACCCAGGCTTGCTCCTGGAGGGCTGCTGCTGGATTTGAACCGCCAACCTTCTGGGCCACAGTCCTGGAAACGGTCACTCTTTAGGGGAGCAGAAAGCCTCATCTTTTTCCCATGAAGGGGCAGGCGTTTCAAACTGCTGACCTAGTGATTGGAAGTCCCAGGACAGAAAACGAAAATGAGTTCCACCCATTGTCAATCTTCTCCTCCAACCAAATGCCATCGAGTGGATGCTGACTCATACAGACCCTGCGAGATGGGGTCTTTGGTGGCCCAGCGTAGAACGCTAACTCACAGGATTCCTGACCATTGACATGGTCTTAGGGACCACCGGTTCTAACTCATCGCCCCACGGACCACACAAGGACACAGTGGCCGGCCCTGCTCCATCCCCAGCTTCATTCCTCTGTTTGAGTCCATTGTTGCAACCACGGCGTCTGGGATGTGGGAATGCACCCCATCTTCCAAAAAGAAGCCGCATGTGGTGGTGACCCACGGGTCTCTCCAGCTGCAGAGCAGACAGGAGTTGGTTTGCTTCTTTGGGGTACACTTGATGAAGAGAAGGGATGTCTACTCCTCTGATCCTGACAGCAGCAGCTTTCTGTGGGCTAAATGCAGGCTTGTGGTGTTTGTGCTTCACAGGGACATAGGCCCCAAGGGGTGTGTTGGTCCTGAACGAATTCCTGTGGAGAGAAGCTGGGAAAAGCAGCTCTTCTCCGTCCCTCCATCTGGGCGCTGACTGTGTGTAGAGACAGGGGGAGTCTGCAGCCATTTCTTCCTCCAGAAGTAGAGCCCTGGGACGCGGGGTCTGCTAAGAGTATTGATGTTTACATCTGGAAGGTGTGTGGTCCAGGCCCAAATGCCTGCCTGGAACTGTGGACAAACTTAGCTCGTTCTAGAATAATCTTCCCCAAAATGCTAAAAAGAGAAACAGAGGTGCATAAGACTCTCACATTGTTTGCTGCCCCGGCAAATGCTCCCTGAATCTCAGAACGCTCTGTGGCAGCAGGCCTGGGGATGCTGGGGTCACTGCCACATGCGGACGATCCTCCCAGCCTCAGCAAAGCCTCAGAAGAGCAGAGAGTATCTTTGCACAGGGTGGTGGCTCCCAGACACAGGAAAGGACACTGGCAGTTTGCAGGCGGAGCCGGCCAACTAGTCATTCTGTTTTTAGAGGCTTTTCTTGTCTCTGTACCTACTTATTTTGGGGTCCTCCGTGTCAATACCATCGCTTCCAGGGAAACTTTCCTGTGTGTAGGGCTCTCTCTTACACCACAGCAGAGCTTCCGTTGGGTCCTGCATGGAATCATATTCCCTGGGCTGAAGGGCTGAGTCCTGTTGAAACGGTTACAGGTGTGTAGCGGTCATATATTCGAAATGTCAATTTTATTATTGAGGTGTATGGGTGGAGTCAGGCCTGTTAATCTGGAGATAGCCACTGAGTAGCAAATGAGGCCGCCGTGTGGGCATGGCTTTCTCCTGAGACTTCTGGGAAGTTTCGTGATATTTTCCTTGTGGAGAAGAGAGGCCATCTCCCCAGTTGTTGGGAATCAGTCTCTGAGACAATGAACTACGGACAAGACAAGATGGCAGCATCCGTTGAGCTGGAAGAGCCAGAAAAGAAGCCACACAGCTTTTAGCTGATGAAACCAGACCTCTGAAGCTGGAAAAGCCACATAGAGACCACTGCCAGTGCTGCGTTCCTTCTTCCACCACTGGATGCTGTTGATGGATCCTGAGTCCTAGAAGCGAGGAGCCAAGAGGGGACCCCTGCCAGCACCGGGACTCTGCACCCACTGGTCTGTGACTTTGTGAGATGGAAGGAGACATTATAGACTGGTATTGGACATATGGGCTAATATTGGACTTATGACTTTGAACTGGACTGGGTTGGGAAGCTTTCTCAAGGTTCCATTCCTTTTGTATATAAACCATTCCCTTATATCCATATGCATGTCTATGAATTCGTTTCTCTAGTCTACCCAGACTAACACAAGGGGCCTGCACCCATGCATGCTATTTGGTGGTGTTAGGTGTCACTGAGGGGATTCTGACCCATTGCAACCTTGTGCACAGCAAATTGGAAACTGCCCCCTCCTAACCTTTCTCACAATGGTGCCTATGTCCGAGCCGACTGTTGCAGTCACAGGGTCAATCCCTCTTATCAAGAACCTTCCTCTTTTGTGCCACCCCTCCATTTTATCAAGCAGGACGTCCTTCTCCAGTGTGTTAGGCCGGGTTGCACAGGAAAACAAATCCAGCAGCATTTATAAATGTGCAAGAGCTTTGCATCAAGAAGTCATCATCTATCCAGAAAAAGGCCAGCCCTGTCCAGCTCAAGTCCCTAAGTCTGATACAGGCCCATAAGTCCCTCTTCAGACTCAGTCAGCCACATGCAATGATGTAGAATGCAGGAAGATCACACATTGATGGCGGCAGAATCATGTGGGTCCAAGGGGGTGGGGGGTACATGCGTCACAGGGCTCTGGCAGCAACCAGGGTTAGCCAGCAGGAAGGCGAAGGCAGAGAGAGGTGGGGGAGGATCCCAGAGCCCTCCTTAGGAGAAGGCCACGCCCACAAGGAGGCACCATCAGGCTGTGACCTGGGCGACAGGTTGAATACCACCCTTACACTTTTATGTATCTTCAAGTTGGCATGAAATTATCCAACTGCCACAGACTGGCACATGTGTATAAAAGTCAGCGTGATAAAAGACGATGGCTTTTTTTTTCCTTCACATGTAGGGAAGCCTTTTGGAAGCCCTCTCATGTAGACGCATATGGTGTGGTTGGTAGGTACCATCCAGTCAACTCGAAGCAGCATGATGTACAACAGACCCACGCACTACGTCGCCTGGAGTCCTTCTCACAATTGTCATCAGCTATGACCTCGGGGTGGTAGCCGCTGAGTCTGTCCATCTCATCAGGGTTCTTCCTCCTTCTCACCGCCCCTCGACTTTCCCGTGACTGAGTTCCTTCTGCAGGAATTGTTCTCTCCTGTCATCACGTCCAAAGCATGTGTGACCGTCTCACCCTCCTTGCTTCTCAGGAGCACTCTGGCCGCTCTTCTTCCAAGACAGATGCGTTTGATCTTTTGGAAGTCTCCGGCACTTTCAATATGGTTCTCCAGCAGCACAACTCAAAGGCATCCTTTCTACTGCAGTCTTCCCTAGTCAATGTCCGACTTTCCCATTGAAAACACCCTGGAGTGGGCAGGCACCCCTGAGTCCTCAAAGCAATACAGACAGTTTTCAAATCTATAACCTTTATGAAAACAAACTACTGTTTACATATGCAATATATACATGCACATATTTGAACATATATACATACATACCTTTAGCTATATAACACACATGTTTATTATATGTCGAATACTGTATTTTAGACTTTGTAGCTAGTTACATATTAAAATGGATATGTTTACATTTATATTTTATATTGATAGGTGTTGATTATAGGCTAGAATTCACTTGATGGCAGTGTGTGTGCTTTGAGCTTTTGCTGATGAATAAAATACACAGTTAGATACACACTACACATGTGTACATGTTTAAACATATATGAAGCTTTCTACTTCCAGAAAAATGTACGTTCTGGCTGCAAGGCTGGACTTATACTACATAAAGAAAAGAAACCAAGAGAAAGAGAAGGAAGCAGGAAAAAGAAGGAAGGAAAGGGAAAAGGAAGATAGAAATAGAGAAGGGGAAGGAGGAGGAAAGCAAGGGAGAGCAGAAGAGAGAAACAAAGACGACATCATTCAGAAGCAAAAGGAGTAGTCCTGTTAGTAAACTCACATCTCCTGCACACTCTCCTCTGCCTTTTCTCTGGTTAATCTTTCCCAGAGGCAGGCTGGGTCTGCATGGACCTCAGCACGCACCTGGGAAAATCAGAGGCGGCTTGGCAGCTGGAGAGGGAAAGACTTTGACTGCGTCTGTGATGCTTGCTGGCCTGGAAGGGCAACCCCCTCTCCGGGGCGGCTGGGAGAGGGAGGTTGGCCAGGCCTGGACACAGGGATGGTGGTGAGTCACTGGGACCTCAGGCTTATAAACAAGAAGGGCAGCATTCAGCAAGCCAAGGCCAGAGGTCAGGCTGAGGAGAGGCGCAAGAGGGTAGTGGAGGGAGACCCAGACACCAGCCTCCAGCAAGTACACACATCCTCAGAGCTGAGCTGGTCAGAAGGTCCAGTTGATGAGGATGCCTCGGGCAGGTTCAAATGCAGGCAGGGAAAAGCAGAGGCCTCTAAGTGGATCCTGACAGCATGCCCCACCCTCTGTGCTGCAGCCGCCATCCTGGGCCAGGCTCTGGTTAGGTCAGGACACTGGATCAGGGCTCCATCCGCCCAGCCTTTTCATTACCTTGTGGTTTCTTTACCTCCTTCGTTTCCTAGCCACACCACGTCAAACGATCTTAACCCTTTCTCAGCTGAATGAAGGTATAAGGGCTACACCTACATCGGCACTAGGTAAAGGAGGCCCTGAGCTGCTAAATGCCGGGTCAACAGTTCAAAGCCACCAGCCACTCACTGGGAAGAGAGACAGCCTCGGAAATCTTCCAAACCGAACACATCACCACAGAGTCCCTTCGGAGTCCTGGGGACCGTACAGGGGAAGGTGGAAGGAACTTCCCCTGTGGGTTTCCAGGACTCTCACTCCAGAGGGGAACAGAAAGCCTCATCTGTCTGCTGAAAAGCCGCTCATGATTTTGAACCGCTGGCCTTGTGGTGAGTAGTCCGGTGAACGACCTGCGACACCACCAGGGCTGTATTTCTAGCCTGAATTAAAAACCAAACTCATAGTCATCATGTCGATGCGGACTCATCGCGACCCTTTAGGAAGAGGCAGAACTCCTGGTATCTCTTTATAGACTCGAAAGCCCCGCCCTTCTGGGGAGCAGCTGGTGGTTCTGAACTGTGGACCATTGGAGATCGCAGCCCAGTGCGGAACCTCGATGCCTCCAGGACACTCCAACTTCCCCAGCCCCTGTCCAAGGAGTTGTGTAGACTCGGGTGTCAGCTGAACACTGGTCAGTCCTGACTTCTTCCTTCCTTCAGCACAGAAGGCAATTCCTTCTTCCCCTCTTGTCTTTTCTGCTCTTTAGACTGTAAGCAGGTGGGTTGAGGCTCAAACAGCATTCGCTCATGGCGGTCCACTTGGGACTGTCCATGCCTCTCCAGCCAGAAACCAGCTCTCTCCTTCTCCCCTGAACAGTGCCAACCTTTGAAATCCCACCGCTCATTGAACACCTTACCTTGACAGCCGTCTGGGTGTTGCACTGTGGAAATGCCTGTCTCATCTTGCCCTCCAGGCGGTGTGCCCAGTAAGGGTGAGGGCCATGCATTTTCTTCCTTGAGATCTCTCACTCCTTAACCTGGTGAGCTCTTCAGGCCCTGGTGCCTGCTTGCTAAGAAAGTAAACCGAATCCAGTGATTCAGGAAACCTCTGGTGAACTGTCTGGAACCCTGTGAGCCTCCTCCATCTGGCCTGCTCACAGTGTTCAAAGCAGGTGGGCGATGGCGCACCGTGGTAAGGGTAGCCAACGCTCAGTTTGCAGAGCGCCAACCTTCTCTGAACCACCATGGGTTCATATTGATCAGCCCCCAGCGTACAAAGCAAAGGTAATAGTTAGGCTAATTTAGGAGCCGTCCAAGCCTTCAACAGAGATTAAAAAAAAAAAAAATCCCCTGGGAAGTAAGTTGATGCCTCCGTGTGGAATTAGAGAGCACATTGAATTTGCCTTTGAGAGAGGGATAGGAGAATGGTGGCCCAACACTCTTACTTTGAAGGCGAGAAGGCACTTGTCTTTTCAAGCAGAGATGTGGGCCTTATTTACAGGTGTTGCTTAGTCCCCTTGTAATTTCCCAATGCTTCATGGACACGACAGGCTGGCAGCCACTCTGTTCTGTCTCTAAACTCGGGGGATGGTGACCTCCCTCAGGAAAGGATGCCCTGCTTTCTCCAGGCAGCCTTGGAGAGACCACAGGCCCAGGAGGCCACCGCAATGGCAGAGAGAGTTGTAGATGCACAAAAAGAAATTCTAGCACTATCCTGCCCTCTGCAGTGGACCATGTAAGGACTAAGGACTTGGAGGACTGAGGTCATGGTGCAGGGGCCACATTTGACGTCTTCCAGCCCCACAGGGAGAAGGAGAAGCCATCTCCACACCACACCGTGGTCTACGAGTGTTTTCACAAGGTAGAAATCAGATGTGCCTCCACAGTCCATCATTTGGCTCTATTCTGACACAACTGTCCTGTCCACACTCAATTTCCCTATTGCGTTTAATCATTTGTTGCAATGGCCACATAGAACTCACAGACAAGGATCATAATCAGGGGGATTTCTCAGACAAGCTACCAGGCTGGCACAAGTCAGGAGGAGGAAACAGTCTTTGATCTACAGCAGCATCTTCCCTCGGCTGGTAGCCAGTGCTTTCTCTGGTCCTCAGCCTCTCAGAAATGTAATCACTTCATCTCTGCTTCCTTGGGCCAAGAAGCCACTGCCTCATCGTCTGGGCACAGCTATGGCGCTGACCTGTCTCCTGGTCTTGGTGACATGGTCTCTGTCACTTTGGGCAGGGTTGTCACACTAGCGTCCCTGGTAGAGCTTCTTTCTAGGCACTTCTGGGAATCTCTTCTTGCTTCTGAGCTGGCTCTCTTATATCCAAGGGTAGGGCAAAATGGACGAGTTCCTGCCTTAGGGGCCTCTACACCTTATTTGCACTGTGCCACCCAAGTTCAGTTCTATTGTATATTGGGTTGCTAATAGTTGGGACCAACTGGGTAGCCCCTAACAACACATAGAGAACTGCCTAGAAGAGTCTCCTGTAAGTAATGTCACTTACTTATTAAATATGTAGATTCTTTGGTTTGTAAGCCCCTCTCTCCATGATTGAAGGGGGCTGTAGTAGGACCAAGAAATCTACAGTTTTACCAACACTTGTGATTTTGATACAGAGGGTGGGGAGTGAGTGGTATGAATAGTTAATGAATTTGGCTATTAATTGAAGAGTTGAC
>PVJH01011428.1:0-68867 GCA_004026705.1 Nesogale talazaci
GCTGTGTTACATGGTAACTGTGTTTTCCTTCATTAGAAAGATGTCCAGTAGGCTACAACTTACCCTTTGTCACATGAAAAGAAGATCTCTGAGCCATAGAGTACATCAGATATTTTGATATGTCCATTCAGTAAGGTCCCAGGTTCAGGGCATTTTTCCCCTAAAACAAAACATAAGTACATTTTTCAAATTAAGTTATAAGGCACATTAATCATCTGAACAACTGGTTTTTCTTGTGTTGAGATTTCTTCATTCACCCTTCACTTCATAATGAATCAAGTGTTCATGTTGTTAAGACATGCAGAAAGGCAAGTGACTCCTTGAAACATTACACCTTTTTGTCTTGGAAAAGCAACACTTATAGGATATGTGCTTATTTCATTTTAAAGAAGTAGTTCTCAACCTGTGGGTCACAACCTTCACAGGGGTTGCACAATTCATAACTGTAGCAAAATGACAGTTATGAAGTAGCAACGAAAAGGAATTGCATTAAAGGATCGCAGCATTAGGAATATTGAGAACGGCTGTAGCAAATCCATTCCTATCATGTCCATTCTGCCGCACAGAGACCCTGTAAGATAGAGTAGAAACATCGGTAGCATTCCCAAGACTCAACTTTTCAGGTGGCAGACGGTCCCACCTTTCCTCTGCAGAGCAGCTGGAGGGTTTGGAATACAGACCTTTCAGTTGGGTGTGGAGTGCTTAATCACTGTGCCACCCGGGTAATCTTCGGCTAATTAAGAGTGAAACCTGTGAGTTCACGACCATTCCTAGCACACGTATACTTAGGTCTGTCTAATGACTCTAATGGCTTTTCTCGAATTCTTCTAAATAGTCACCTATGCACAATGGGTTCCAGCCAGGAGGAGGAAAGAGACATAATTCCCTTCAAACCCCATTGGCTAAAGAGTTCTCTTTAAAGTCATACTCACTTTTACACACATCAGTGAGTGCGGCCCATAGGCCGTTTGCAAGGCAATCTATCAGTGGTGGGGTAGACTTGTTACCTCTGAAACCTGGTCGACACTCATATTCTACAGTGAAACCCACAGGGAAATAATTGTGTCTGGCATGACGTCTGTGCGGGACTGCATTCTGTAGAATAGGTGGAGGTTTATAGCTCCCTAAAAAGCAAGAGGGAAAGTGACATCAGAAAGCAGTCTGCCCTTATTTTATAATCTACGTTTAGTTTTCTCCTTCTTAAATCACCCCCTTTTCTGTATTTGCATATACATTTTTAGTATTGACTGTGGTGTACCAAGAGTATTCACATACAGACTAATCACTAGAGGTCTGTGATATAGGTGGTATATAGATGTCACAATCCCCAACCAAATGTCACAATCCCTAACATAACGCAGCAAAAGTACTTATCTACGTGGAAATATTTTGGAATCAACTCTATGGGAGAGAGTGTTTGGCTACTGACTGGCAGGAGTCTGACACGCAATAAATGGATAGTTCCCTTGCCCTGCACTAAGCAATCGCACAGCAAGACGTGATTCAGGGATAGAAATGAGCCAGTGTTTCCAGCCCCCAAGACGAAGACCCTGAACAACAACAATAGGAATAATAAGCCAGACCCACTGTCATCTAGTCCACTCTGACTCACAGTGATCTGATAAGATAGAGTCGAACTGGTTCCTGGGGGTTTCTGAGGCTGGAATCTCTATGGGAGCACAGAGTTCCATCTCTCTCTTGAGAAGGAGGCAGTGGACTCGGAGGGCTGACTATTGCTTAGCAGCCTAACATATAACCTGACATGTAACCACTACACCACCAAGGCTGAGTTTATCATTAGAAAAATCTTTACAGAATCCAATATATACTATTAAGAATTGTAAAACCTCTTGCAGAACCCAGTACATACTAGTAAATACCAACTCTGTGGAATGCTCTATAATTCTGCAAAATGCTTTATAGATATCCCCACAATCCACTATGAGGGCAGTGTCAGATAGCGATTGATAGTGTCTGCAAAAGTATTTACAAACCATTAAAAGCTGAACAAATGTGAAATTACAAAGGCCTACGCTCGTGGAAAGGGCATTGGTTTGGTCATCTATAGACCTAAACTGAAACCCTGGCTATTCCAGGGAAAAGCTAAAGATCTTGAGAAAGTGATTTAACTTCTCAGGCTCTGTTTCCTCTACTATTAAATGGGTACCAGAGTCCCTGATAATCAGAGTCTCCGTGATCATTGGAGAAATAAATGCAGTAATATATGTGGAAAAGTTGAAAACTATAAAACCTGGTACACAGGCAGAGGCTTTTTTACAACTCAGCCTACTGCATTTTCATCATGAACATGTCAAAAAAAATAATAAAAAACTAAATGACTACGTATAAATCTCCGCCTGAGCTCTAAGTATGGATCTTTGAGCTCAAACTCAACTGTAAGCCTTAACCTAAGAGCAATCCACTCTTACAATGTGTCCGCATTCAAGGCTTACTTTCATGAAGGGATCACTGAAGAAATGGCTGCTATAGCAAAGGGTGGTGAAGAGTCATATAGTGCACAGCCGTCAGAAAGAATAAGATCTGGGGTCTAGAAAGCTTCTTTTAAAACAAGCAGCCACCTAAGTGAGGGGACTACTGAGCCCAGACAAAAAGCATCAGCCTGTGTGATCTAAGGATTGTAACCAACACAATCCAAATCAGAGGAGGGAAATTTATGAGATCCTAAATTCTGAGCTTACAGAAGGTTATGGATGACAGTCAGGGCATGTGGCAGTCATGTGCTTATGTTAATTTTATGATTGAAATATAGGGGTGGAGTCTAGCCTGTTAATCTGGAGATAGCCTTTGAGTAGCCAACGAGACCTCTGTGTGGGCATGGCTTTCTCCTCAGACTTCTGGGAAATCTCGCGATATTTCCCTCCTGAAGATGAGAAGTTATCTTCCCCAGTTGTTGGGAGTTTGTCTCAGAGGCAATTAGTTATGGAAAAGACAAGATGGCAGCTTCCGAGGAGCCGGAGGAGCTGCAGAGAGACCACACGGCTTTGCCCTGATGGAGCCAGACCTCTGAAGCTGGAGTGGCATGCTGTTGATGGACCCTCAGCCCTGGAAGCGAGGAGCCATGTGGAGATCCCTGCCAGTGCCAGAATTCTGCACCCACTGATCTGTGACTTCGTGAGTCAGAGGGAGACTTTGTAGCCTGATTTCGGGCATATGGGTTAATATCGGACTTATGACTTTGTACTGGACTGGATTGGGATGCCTTCTTAGTGTCATATTCCTTTTGTATATAAACCCTTTCCATATATCCATCTGCATGTCTTTGAAATTTGTTTCCTCTAGTCTACCCGGACTAACACAGGGCACAAAAACCATTTGCAGAGTTCCCACAGAATTCAGCCTCCCTGAATACCCTTGAATCATAGTCCAAAGAGGCAAAAAGCCCCGCCCTTGAACGGAATACATCACAAATGAATTATTACAGATATAGTTAGGTTAAAATTTGACATCTCATAATTAATCCCTTTTAACCCATTTGTTCCTTTTCTTTTGTTATTTTCTGCTTTCTTTTGGATTGGAAAAAAAAGGTCTATTACTGAACAAGCTGTACTAAATAAATTAAATTTTTTAAAAATCTGCTATTTACTGAAAACACAACAAAATCTCATATTGTAAAAAGAGCATGACTATTTCACGTCTGGTTTCAAGTTGCTCAAAGGCGGGGATGGAATCTTAGCTCATAGGGAGGTAGGCTCTGAAGCAAACAGGGATCGTGTTTTGAAATGATACCACAGAGTGGTGATTGGTGGGTATATTTTACAAAGTGCAACTTAAGCAAGCAGATCACCTATGCCATGTGTCCCAAGGGAATTGCCAAGTATATTCACATACAACTTACTCCCTTAGCAATACCCCTTGTCTGTTTTCTCCATCAGCCTGTTCAGGAGGTACAGTGTTAGGGGGAAAACTCTTAATGTAGAAGCAGGACGGAAAGCAAAGCCTTCAATTAGCTCGAGTGTGAAGTGCCAGCAAGGTGTGCCCTGGGGCCTAATGATGCTAGAAAACTATCAAATACCAGTCACTCTGAAGAGATATAAACATAACTTTAACGAGATACTTCCATCCTCATAACTTTAAAAAACAGAAATCAAGAACTTACGTTTACAAAACTCCAAAATTAATGACCATTGATGGTTCTCACGGCAGAACGCCCTATTGTCCAAATAAGGGACTTTAGAATACCCCTTGTTACATGTGTAGTTTACTATCGTTTTCACAGGAAAACTTTTAAGACCTTCCAAAGTTGGCTGGGCATTAGGTACATCTGGGGGAGACCCGCAGTCACCTAGAGAGGAGAAGAAAACAAAACAAAAAACAGAACTGAACGAAAGACCATGTTTCAATCCATAGCAACATTCTTTTCCAAGATGAAAAAGGAAGAGCAAAGCAAGCAGGGAACAATCCATCTGGGCTGAATGGACTCTCTAAGAACTTGGTAGACCTCAGCATAGTTCATTGACTGGAGACTAAAATAAGTCCAGAGCAAATTCTTGTTTCCTCCCCTTCGTTACGTGAAAAAGTGAAGAGGGAATGGGATGGATGGAGGGTCTACATAGACAAGGCTGTTAAACTTGCAGAAAGCCAGACTTTCTCAAACGTCTCAAATGTCACATTCGCAGGAGGAGAGCACTAAGCGTGGGGGTAGCGCTGGAATTCTGCTTACTACTGAGTTCTACATTTCCAGATTAGAGTGGCCCCTGTAGCCTCACAAGGTTATAAAGTAGAGCCTTTGGGCAATTTAGGAATCCTCTGTATTTCCAGCATTTCCTCTTGGTTTTCCCAGGTTCAGCTTCTCCCTCCCCAAACTTTCCTGATGCTCCAAGTCTCAACCCCAAAGTCTTGACAACTTGGTCCTGCACAGTTAGCAATCCAAGTGTTGATTAGCCATGAAGATGTGCTCCCTGGTCCCTAAGGTTCAAATCACCAGGAGCCTTGAGCTTTAAAAGGAAGGGATTAAGGGAACAACTAATGAACCCCACAAACAACATCCCCAGATCCATTGGCTCCCACTTAATACTGCAGGATAAACAGAACTGTGCTAAAGGCTATATCAGTCTTTACAAAGAACCTGCTACAGTTTTCTCCAGGCTCGGTGGCTGGTGGATTCTGGCTGAGTGGCTAGCGGGGTTCCTACTGATGTGATTGGTAGCTGTCAAATGGCCAACTTTGCTCCCCCACCCTACGCCATAATCCAGCGCTTTAACCATGGCAACACCAGGACAAAACCAGCACCCGTTCAAAACAGAAACCATGACTGATATGCAACTTCCTCAGCTCCCCAGGTCGGCAGATCCTCTCCTGCCACGCCGCCAAGATTCCCCCCAGCCCTGAGGGTTAACCCACCGGGGCAGGGGGGTGGGGGGCCGGGGAGCGTCCCGCGCCCAACTCACCCTGCACGGCCCCCAGCGAGCTCAGCAGCAGCCAGGCGAGCCCCGCGAGGAGGTTCCGAGCTGCAGCGGAGCTCATGGCGCGCGGCGGGACTGGACTCTGCCCCGGGACTCGCGGCCTCGGCGGCACAGAGCGGGTGGGTTGGGAAGAGGAGCGGTCGGAGCGAGCAGCTGCGAGAAATTTTGCTCCCGTGTTAAAGGAGCGCCTTGGCCGGGGCGGGGCTGCAGTCACCCCGAGGGTGGGGCCGGCACCGGAGGGTGGAGAGCCTTTTGCGCAACAGGCAAGCCGGTGCTGGGTGAGAAGAGGGCGGGGTCTCTAGTGACTGGGGCCCTTTGTGGCTCTTGACTCAAGAAGAGGGTCCTGGGCTGGAGGGGTTCAGGCAGCATGTGGGGCTTCCACCCCGCTCATACACACTTGCCAAGAGGGACGGGATCAATAATTACTTAAAGCTCGTAGACATTTTCGAATGTCTCAGCTTATTCACTGCAAACACACGTCAAACAATCCAAGAATATCATTAACTATCAGAATATGGGAACAAGAATATAGTAACAGTACTCTTCACACATATTATTCTAATATCATAATCCCAATAAGCATTGCCTTGATAGGTATACTGACAAGGATAAAGTCGGAGAGAACCGGAATTGAGAAATCCCTGGATCTATCCCTCTAAAAAACAGATTTAACCTGTGTTTATATAATAAATTTAATTGATTCTTTGACTCTTTGATTCTTTGATTCTTTGATTCTTTGATCATTGAACTTCAGTCGCCTCCCGCCAGCCCTTATCAGGGTTCCCTACATTTGGTGGTTGCCTCTCCTGGCCATCTGTTAGTTCTGGCGTCCCACGGATTTGGAATGGATTAAAGTGTCACTTTTTTTCTTCTTCAAATAAAATGAAGTTTCTAAAGCTGCTTTCTGTAATGTGGCTCAATTGTCTTGCAAGGAAGTTCTATGATGCTCTCATCAACACACCTCTGCTAAGGTGGGGCTGCAAGGAGTAGCTGTCTGGAAAAAGAATTCAGTGAAGATGGCAACATATGTACAAATATGCTTGTTACAAATGCTGTATTGAATGTTATAAGAACTGTAAAAGCTCCTAATAAAATCCTTGGGGAAAAAAAAAACAAAGAAAAACCTGGGCCACAGAGGAAAGGGTTGTGGAGTGGTTCAAGTGGAAACCACTTAGATTGTCTGGGTTCTGAGCGAATTAAATGTAAGAGGGCTTTCAGTGCCCTGGATCTTGGCCAAGTCCAGTCAATGATCTGGAGGTGAAAATCCCAGGTAGCTATTAAAGAAGGAGGGGAAAGCAATGAAAGCCATGGAAATAAATTCTGACTTTTGTTGACTCCCCTCACCCCACCCACCCCTGGTGTGTCAAAGTCCCTGGGCACCATAGATTTTTCATGGGCTGACTTCTTTGGAAGAAGGTTGCCTGGATAGATGACCAGGTCTTTCTTCCAATGTACCCCAGCTTGGAGTCCAACCATGAAGCCCTGTGTTTTGAGGCATAGAAAAGGCTTTGTATACGATCTTAAGAACAGAGCCAATGGGCTGGATGATGCATTGTAGAATCATACTGGGAAAAATTCGCTGTTCCTCTACTTTAATAATTCGGAGGCCTAAGTTATCCCCATACTAATTAAATCAGTCTCTGGGGGATGGGCCTGATCATGAGGATTTATATCCCCAAGCAAATGCCCTGAGCACCCACATTTGAGAAACATGGATTTATAGGAGGCTGGCATGGACTAGGGAGTCCTGTGGAGTTGTGGTTTCCTGGTGCACTGTGATCCCAAAGCTAGGCAGTTCAAAACCACCAGCAATAACCGAGAGAAAGGTGTAGCTCTCAAAAAGATAAAATCCTCAACAGCGTCAGTCTTTGTTTCATGTATTATGATGCTACTACTGATTGGCCCAGTTGTGAGGCATCTTGTCTTGTTTACATTGAGTGGTAATTCATACTGAAGCCTACGATCCTTCATTTTCCTCAGCAAGAGCTCTTCACGTTCAGCAAGCAGAGTTGTGTCATCTACATAGCACAGTTTAATGCCCTACTCCAATCCTGATGCCCCATTCTTATTCACACAGTGCTGCTTCTCTGTGACTTGCTCAGCATAGAGATTAAGTATGGTGAGAGAAGACGATCTTGATCCACACCTTCCCTGACATTAGAGCATGCAGCATTCCCCCATTCTGTTTCCACGGCTGCCTCCTGATTCACGTACAGGTCCCCATGAGCACAACGAAGTCTTCTGGAAGTCCCATTCTTCTTAAGGCGATCCATGGTTTGTTGTCCTACACTCAGGATAATGCTTAGCATGCTTCATAAAGCACAAGTGGACACCTTTCTGGCATTCTCTGACATTGGCAATGATATCCCTTCTTCCGTCTTCTCTTGTGAATTTGTCCTGAACCTCTGATAGATCCTCCTCAACGTAATGCTGTAATCATTAGTGGATGATTTTCTGCAAAATTTTGCTTGCTTATAATATGATTGATATTGTTCTACAATTTTGGCGTTCTGTGTGTCACCTTTCTTTGAAATGGGTACAAATAAGGATTTTTAACAGTCAGGGAGCCCCAGTGGAATAATGGTTATGCATTGGGCTGCTCATCACAAGCTTGGCAGTTCGAAACCACCAGGCACTCGGCTGGAGAAGGAGGAGATTTTCTACTCCTGAAATCAGTTACTGACTCAGAGCTGCCACAGGGGCAGTTCTAGCCTGTTCTGTCGGGCCACGATGAGTTGACATCCATTCAATGGGAGGGAGTTTGGTTTGTTGGGGGTTTTCTAGTCAGTAGCTGTTTCCCAAATTTGCTGGCACAGATGAATAAGTACTTCCAGTGTTTCCCCAGGGTGTTGAAACATGTCAATTGGAATTCCATCAGTTCCTGGAGCCTTGTGTTGGGTTGATGCTCTCAATGCAGCTTGGACTTCTTCCTTCAAGACCATCAGTGCTGGCTCAAATGCTACCTCCTGAAATCGTGAAATGTTGATTAGTTCTTTTTGGCACGATGACTTTTAATGCTTCCTGTATCACTCATTCTTTTCCCACTAGACACTTTCAATATTTCCACCCAAGGATAGAGCTTTTTTCTTGAGTTCTTTCAGTTTAAGATATGCTGTGAATCAACTAGATGACAGTGAGTTTACTATTTTGGCTTTTTGTCTTCAAATATGATGTTCTTGCTGTCATCCCACAGTTCATCTGAGCTCTGTCATTAGCGTTCAATTTGTTAAACCTGTTCTTGAGATTTTCAAGAAGTTCAGTGCCATTGACCCAGGGTTGAATTCTTACAGATTTGTTTTGATTTTCTTCAACTTCAATATAAACTTCCATTTGCACAATTGGTCTGTTCCACATTCAGACCCTGGCCTCATTTTAGCTACTGATAATGAGCTTCTCTATTGTCTCTTCCCAGAGTTATAGTCAATTTGATTTCTGTACATTCCATCTGGAAAAATATCTTTGGATAGTTGCCAATTGTGTTGCCTAAAGAAAAGTTATTTGCTAGAAGCAAGTTGTTGGTCTTAAAAAATTCTGTCATTAGATAACCATTTGCATTCCAATCAAGACCATATTTACCAAATATTGCTACTTCTTCTTTGTTTCCAACTTTTTAATTCCAATTGCCAATAATTATCAATACACCTTGAGTACATATTTGATCAATTTAATACTGAAGGCAGTGGTAGAATTATTCAACTTCTTCATCACAAAATTTAGTGATTGGTCCATAAATCTGAACAACAGTTGTACTGATTGGATTTTCATGAATTTACATAAATTTAATACTATCACAGGGAACATTGTAACTAAAGAAAATGTCATTTTGATGATGAATGCAACACTATTCCTCTTGATTGGGTCATTCCCAGTATAGGAAGCCATATGATTTTCTAATTCAAAGTGGCCAATAGCAGTCCTTTTTAGCTCACTAATACCTAGGATATTGATCTTAATGCATTCTATTTCATGTTTGACAACTTTCAAGTTTCCTAGATTTATACTTCATACTTTTCAAGTTCTGATTATTAGTTGATATTTGCAGCTGTTTTCCTCATTTTGAGTCACACCCCATCAGCAATTGAAGACTCCATAGGCATTACTTCCACCAGCTTCACTCCATCTAAGTCATTATGATTGATTCTACTTTGAGAAGGCAGCTCTTCCTTGGTCGTACTTTGAATGCCTTTTGTGCTGAGAGACTCATCTCCTGGCACTATTTCTGACAATGTATTGCTTCTGTTCATTAGATCTTCAGTATCTGATAATGTTTCTTTATTATCTACTAGGTTTTCAGCAGTTAATTCCTTTGCTGTGGACAGCCTATTCCTTCTTCCTAAAAGAGCTGCTGAAACCTGTTCATTTGGGTTGCCCTGCTGTTATTTGAAATACCACAGACATAGCTTCCAGCATCAGAGTAACATACAAGCCACCACCATACAACAAATTGACTGACAAATGATGGTTTGCTAAGTAGGTAAGGGCAAATCCTTTGCATCATGTGGGGACTCAAGTGAAATCTGACTTGTAATTATATCTTGTTTGTGAACTAGCTGGGGAAATTTCTTGTATCTCCCTGTGTTATTCTGTAGGGGGCATCACTGCCTCTGGTGGTCGTGGGAGCTACCCAGCGCTGCTCCTGAGAGCCGCCACTGGATTTGAACCACTAAGCCCACAGGGCACAGTCCTGCACTCAACCACTTACGCCACCGGGGCTCAGTCCTCCCTGTGTTATTCTTTCTGGAACCCTTCTTGCTAGCTGTTTGTTGTTTGGTGTGTTTGGTTGAGTTCTCCAGAGAAGCAAAATCAGTGATGCTTTATATTTGTTTCTATACAAAAAAGGCTGACGTGGTGGTTGAAATAGAGACATGCATTCCAGTTCAAATCAAGCTTCTCTTGACTTGTGTAAGCTGAGGTCCAGGAAGCAGGATGACAAAGCAGAGATTGAGGGGGGGATAGGTTGGTGGATGCACAGGTGAAGTTGGCTGAATTCATTCACTGTCAGTAGTTCAATGACTGCTCCTGGGAGCAGCAGATAGTGTAATAGGAGATTGGGGCATCAGAAACAATGACAGACGGCAAAGGGTAAAAGAGAGATTCAACTCAGCTCAGTCTTGCTCTCTCTTGTTCAAAAAGGCTTATGACACCAAGGATGTTTCATCAAACTATGATCGAATTGACAGGTTGAGTTCTGCTCCAGCCTCAGCAGGACAGTTTAGTTGAAAGTCAGAAGGGAATTTTAAAATCATGTACTGTTATTTATATTAAATCACCAGAAATTTACTCTCATATGTGACATAAAAACAGGGGGCCACCAAACATTTATTAGCTCCATTCTGAGACCATCCCATGTCCTTACCCATGCTCCACCTCTCTCCCTCCATTATTATAATCAGGTAGTCTTCATACGTGTGGGGATTCTGAGAGCTGGTGTGAAAGAGGTGACATCATGAAAAAGAGCTGAAGGCCAAGACCAGCTATAAAATGATCAGTGCATTCAACTGTGAACCCTGCTAGTACTCTGCCCATCATCACAGAGTTCATGAAATCTAGCCAAACAATGACCTCTGCAAAATGTGTTAAATAAAAAAAACCCCAATCTCCATCATCCAGCTTAACTACCCTAAATATATATTCACCAACCAAGTAAATCATTTAGTTCTTAGTAGTAAGTTGTTGTTGCCTCTCTGTGTGTGTGTGTGTGTGTGTGTGTGTGTGTGTAGGAAATTTAAGGAACTTTTGTAAGAAATAACTAGGTGGATTCTTAAGGAATACGAAATGAACACTCAAATAATTTCAGAATTCCCAGGGGAAAAGAGAAACCCATTCTGCACTTACACAATATAGCAAGGGGATCCACCAGAAAGAAGCTATGCCTTATGAAAAAAAGTCAATGATAAAAATGTGCAACTTTCCAGGGATTTTGAAAATTAATAATCTCTGTTAGTTGTTTCAACTACTTGAAAAAAATTATGCCATTTAGTCAGCACAACTTCATGAAGTTTTACAGGTCAGGAAGCAAGTGGAAGTAATTTAGGCAAGTCCATAAAACTAACAAACAGACAGACCAGAATCAGATCCTGGAGTGCCTTATCCTAAAACCCTTCTCTAGCACAATACATTAATTATATTAGAGTCAGTCATGAACATTATTTTCTGCATAGAAGAGACTGCATTAGGTATTTAGGGGGATGGCTTGAGAAGCCAGCAGCTTCTAGCTTGAATAATAATCCCAAATCTTTATACTTGATCTACTAAAAACTAGCTATACATTAGGACCTCATTTCCTCATGTATTAAGAAAGGGACTGAGACTAAAATAGCCTATACAGAGTTTCCCATTCCAAAAGCAGGCCATGGCTGTTGGCTGCCATCAAGCTGGCCCTGATTTATGGTGTGACTCTGGGCTTTCACTGGCTGGTTTTCAGAACGAGGCCACCAACTCTTTCCTTCTAGTGTGTCTCAATGTGGAAGCCCTGCTGACACCTCTTTAGCCTCAGCAACAAGCAAGCCCCCACCCACAGTGAGTGGTGGCGATGCCGGTGATAGACTGGGGAGGAATACAACTCTATGACTCATGTGGAGGACGAGAATTCTACCCCTGAATCACCATCTCCCGCTCCAATAGGTTAGTGTAATTATGTTGGTAGCTTTGACAGAAAGGGAGGTCATGGCTTTCATTCTTCTACCAGGAGCTATAGTATATTTACCAAATTAGAGCGTGGCTAATCCACAAGGGAGCGTGTTGTAACCCAAAGCATACTAAGACAATGCTGATACTTGTGCCCCCAAATCTGTCGTCTGACGTTGTTGTTGGTGTTAGGTGTGATGGACTCAGTCCTCACCCACACCGACCCTATCTATGCTCAACCGGACAAAACACTGCCTGATCCAGAGCCGTCCTCACACTTGTTGCTTTGATGGAGCCCATTGTTGCCACCACTCTGTTAGTTCATCTCCTTGAAGGTCTTCCTCTGTTTGGTTGTCTCATCAGGTCTCTTCTGATAATATGCCCAAGGTATGTAAGACGAAGTCTTGCCATCCTTGCCTCTAAAGAGCACTCTGACCATACTTTTTTTTTTCAATGATTTTATTGGGGACTCTTACAGCTTTCATCACATTTCACACATCCATCCATTGTGTCAAGCAGATTTGTACATTTGTTACCCTCATCATTCTCACAACATTTGCTTTCAACTTGAGCCCTTGGTACCAGCTCCTCATTTTCCCCCTCCCTTCCTACCCCCTCTCCCTTATGAATCCTTGATAATTCCTAAATAATTATTATTTTGTCATATCTTACACTATCAGAAGAAGTCAGTTTCTGATACATACATTACAGGTTCAATAGGCGCAGTTGTACAGGATAATTATTATTTATTATAATAAGGATATAGAGAGCATGTGAGAGAGAGAAATAATAAGAGTCGGACACATTTCACATCAGGGTAGTATGCTCACCTCCGCCGATGGGTGGTCCACATGGAGAGAGAGAGAGTGGGGGAAGGGATTGCATGAGGGAGAGGGACCGAGATCGTCCAGCGCTGAGGGGTAAGAGACAGAGAGCCTCTATCCTATGTCCAATCCTTATATACCCTCTGGAACCATCCCAGGTCCCTAATTACAGGCAAGTACATACTTCATAGGAAGGAGTCGTGCTTTATGCACACATTATAGGAAAGGTAGCTATCAGGGTCCCATGTGACAAGACCAGACCCCAGATTCCTGGATGTGGCTAAACACGTTGGGTTAGAGATCATTAACAACATGTGAATCCACCCACAGGCTTCAAGGGAAGGGAACCATCTTCCTAACAGCAGGGGATTTAGCTCTGTTGTGAGACACACAAAGGCCTAAGATATCTGGGAGCTTCAGGGAGAATAGCTAATTTAACTTCCACAACAAATGCTGGTAGTTTGCTTAATATTTTGGGGTATATAATTGTGGAAAAACCCTGTCTTCATCCCACATCACACTGTCCAACATCTCTCTTCATCCACTTTTCTGTGCTCTATCCCACAGGGAGGAGGCTATATGTAGATCCTTGTAATCAGTTCCCCATTTCAATCCCACCTTCCTTCCACTCTCCCAGTGTCACAACTCTCACCACTGGTCCTAGACAGATCATCTATCCTGGATTCCCTGTGTGTCCAGTTCCTCTCTGTACCAGTGTAAATTCTCTGATCCAGCAGGTTTTGTAAGTCGAATTGGGATTGTGATAGGGTAGAGTGTGGGGAAGGGGAACAGGGTGTGGCACCCTATCAGACTTGATCAGAAAGCACCCCTAAACATTCACACAGAGACCTTGAACTATTTACAGACCTTTCTTTTTTTGATTCATTTGGAGTGTTTTTGTTGTTGTTGTTATTGTCATTATTTTATTTTCTTTTGTCTCTGTTTTATTTTGGCTTTGCTTTTTTGTGTGTGTGTGTATATATATTTTATTACCTCTAGAGGTCTATCTAGATAAGATGGGTTAGATAAACAATCTGGAGGGGAAAACAATGGGAACAATGATTCTGGGGGGACATGCCAGAGGCAGGGGTGGGAGAAAGGAAGTAGTGTTAACCAACCCAGGGACAAGGGAACAACAACTGATCCAAAATCAGTGTCACAAAGAGTGTAAGAGGCCTGTTAGGGATTGATCAAAGGCATTGTAACCGAGAACAATTACTGAAACCCAAATGAAGGCTGAGCTTTCTAGTGGTACAAGAGGAAAGTAAAAGGAAACAGAGGAAAGAATTAGGAGGCAAAGAGCATTTTAAAAATTACAAATATAAGCATGTAGGTATGTAAATATATTTGTATATGATAATGGAGAAATATCTCTATGTACATATATTTATAGGTTTAGTATTAAGGTAGCAGATGGACATTGGACCTCTACTCAAGTACTTCCTCAGTGCAAGAGCACTTTGTTCTATTAAATTGGCATTCTATGATGTTCACCTTTCTGACATGATTCTGAAGACAAATGGGTACATAAGCAAATGTGGCAAAGAAAGCTGATGGTGCCTGACTATCAAAAGATGTAGCATCTTGGATCTTAAAGGCTTGAAAGTAAACAAGTGGCCATCTAGCTGAGAAGCAACAAAGCCCACATGGAAGAAGCACATCAGCCTGTGTGATCATGAGGTGTCGAAGGGACCAGGTAGCCGGCATCAAAAACAAAACAAAACAAAATCATATCATTGTAAATGAGGGGGAGTGCAGATTGGGGACCCAAAGCACATCTGTAGGCAACTGAACATGCCATTACAGAAGGGTCACAGGGAGGAGATGAGCCAGTCAGGTATAGTGTAGCAACAATGAAGCATGTAACTTTCCTCTAGTTCTTAAATGCACTCTGCCCCACCTCCCCCCACCCCACAATCATGATCTCAATTCTACCTGACCACGCTTCTTCCAAGATAGATTTGTTTGTTCCTGGTGATGCTTTTCTAGCATCACATTTCAAATGCATTGATTCTAAAACCTGATGATCTGATAAAAGACTTCTATGATAGATTAGAAGTGAAGTAGGATGGAGGTTTAGAAAAGAAAGGAACATGGCATTTCAAGCTATTAATCAGTCAGCATGGTGAACCTGTACTCACACATCTGAGGAAAGAAGCGAAGAAAGAAGAAGGGTGTGAACACAGTTTGAGGTTAGAAAAGGTACGTTTACTAAAGAATAGTGAAATACCAGTAAATTCCAAGAACAGTAACTACCTTCCTGGGTCACAGATAAGTTAGCAAAGAATGAGCAAATCTGGTTTTATATTTGTTGAAATTCAACTGTCATGACTGTATACAGCATGACGTTGAAATGTAGGACCAATTGAAGATAAAGAAGAGAGGAAGAGGTGACTAAAACCAACATAACGAGGGAGAGAGTGTAAACAGAAACTCACAGAGGCTAAAGGAGGGAACCTTGTAGAACCCCCCACTTTAGGAAATATAGACTATGGAGGGGAGAAGAGGGCAGTGGGGAGAGCCAAGGGTATAGCAAGGGCTAAGAAAACCATCAGTCAGATCCAATTACCCTCATTGTAAGTGAAGCAAATAAGGCTTTGGAAAGCTAAGAAACTCTTGAGGAAACAAACGAACATAGGAGGTTGTGGTGGTCATGTACTTTTGTTGTCAATTTCATGATTGGGAGTGTAGGGGTAGAGTCTAGCCTGTCAATCTGGAGATAGCCAATGAGACCTCTGTGTGGGCATAGCTCTTTCTGAGAATTCTGGGAAATCTCGCGGTATTTCTCCCATGGAGGTGAGAGACTTGACTCTGTCTCTTAGAGATGGTCTACTGACAAGACAACACAGCAGTATGATATAGACCCTGGGTCCTAGAGACTGGAGGAGTTGGAAGAGAAGCCACACGGGCTTACCCTAATGAAATCACACTTCTGGGGCCAGAGTAGTCACATAGAGACTCCTACCAGTCCTGAGATGTTTGGGAGGCTACAAGGAGACCCTACCAATGCTGAAATGCTACTACTGTCACTGGATATTGCTGATAGACCCTGAGCCCTGGAAACAAGAAGCCATGGGGAGACCCCTGCCAGCACCGGGATGCTTCTACAGCCGCACACAAAACTCTGTACTCACTGCCCTGAGATTGTCCTGGTGTCATTGCACGTGCTTCGTGACTGGGAAGGAGACTTTATAGACTGGTATTAAACACATGGGCTAATATCAGACTTATGACCTTGGACTGGTCTGGGTTGGGATGCCTTCTCAATGTTCCATTCCCTTATATCCATATGAGCATCTATGAATTTGTTTCTCTAGTCTACCCAGGTGAACACAGAGGTCTTGCACTACCCAACCTCAAAACATATTCCACAGCTCCAGTTGTCAAAAGAGCTTGGTACTGGAACAGCCATAGGTAGTATGTAGACTAATGGAACTGAAGAGAAACACTGGAGTAAATTTTTCCACCTCGAGACAATTGATCTTTGGCAAAATTGCCAAATAATGTGAAATCAGACAAAGATAGCCTTTTCAACAAATGGCGCTAGCAAAATTGGATCCTAAAGGTTGGATTCCTCAACCTCGTAGGAGGCAAAATGTGTTTCTTTTTTGTACAAAAGTCAGTGTGTTCACTGGACTAGACATGGAGAGATTAAAAAGAAGTCTGGTTGTATTGATGACGATTGGCCAATAGATGTCAGTCCACTCAAGTCTAAAAAATCTTTGCCTTACTACCCAGCAAATGGGCTGAAAATGGAGCTCAAATGAAGAAAAAGAACGAAAATTAATTTCTAATAAATTTTGATCTCAAAGAGTCATCAGCATTCAACAACATAGAGATTTTGTGTTTAAAAGTGATTTTGCAACCTCTGAGGAATTAGGAGGCAACTGAACTTAAAGGCTCAGTCGGTATCCATAACTGAGTCTTGTCTCTGATGCTGATCCTACCAACACCATGAAAATTTCAGTCAGTGTTGCAAATTAAAACAGACACACTTATTGAAATCAAAACATTGTTTCAATCAGTGAGACTTTAGTCACACAAAGTATAACCAGCCAACAATTAAAAAATGATGGAACAATAGACATATATGGAACGGATTAAAAAAAAAAAGAGCCTGAGGTAGATCATTTTCATCAGAGATTAAAGTTTAAGTCAGCATCTGAAAATGACACAGATCAGTACAAGTAGTGGGTGAATTTCAGCAAAGAGTCTTTCAAGCTAGTAGTTGAGCACATAAGCATCTGTGTGCTTTTCTGATTGGCGACAGTGTGTGCAGTAAGACCAGTGTGCAGCTGCCTTAGCAAGTTCTGACTCAATTTGTTACACTCCCTGTGGGACACCTAACCCATGGACTGTGTCACTGTACTTTGAGGCTCCTTTCTAGACCTGCTTTGCCCCACTGCAGGAGTATACATCTCTTGAGCTGGGGACTGTTGGGCCCTGTCATCTGGCTGACTGTTGGTGACCTGCATGGCTGTATGCTGCTTGTGACCTGATAGCCTGAATTGTTCTGCAGAGGACTCAGCTGTCTGCTTCCTTGGCATGCACCTGGCGGCCCTCAAAACTTGAAGGACTGCCCGTGTATTAGCTGTCTCATGTATGTGAGTGGCACTGAGCCATTTGTACTGCTCTATAGATTAATTGGCTGTTTATTTCTTATGTTATATGTATTTATATTGATAGATATAGCGGTATAAATATATCTATCAATATAAATTATATAAAATCATAAATGTCCTGATTTTGTTGCTCTAGAGAAGACTGTCTATCATAAGCACCATTTCCTGTTAAAAAATAAATGAAGAAGTGAAATGTGGAGGGTTTCCACAGAAACAGCTTGTTCAAGAATTATTTTTTGAAGCTGTCTGGCAAAATGGGTTTTGATAATTCCTAGTTTATTGACATTCCCCAGTTTAAATGCTCGCATGCCACATCTCTATTCTTTTGTTCTACTTAGTTCCAGGCTGTGAAGAATACATCAGGGCTGTACATATCTTAAAGAAAGACAAGACCCTAACCAACCATTTCATGTTAGTCAAGTGCCTCAATTAACCTGTTCTTAGTCTCATTAAATGAAGATTTTTTTGATGGACATCTACTCTGATACATTGTATTTTAATTTTTCAGTGGGCAAAATATATATATTGAATATAGGTGGACTGCCAGAAGGATACACAAATCAGTCTTAGAAGGCATACACCAATGTTCCTTAGATGGAGTGCAGAGGATGGGACCTCCACTCACTTGGACACTGACGGGGTCATTAAGAAACACCATTTGGAACTGTGCTGCCTTGGGCTCTGGTCCTGGTGTTTCCCCAAAGAAAACAAAGTGTCTGAGACCCGAGCTGCTAGGGTGAAGGGAGGGAGGGCCAGGAGTCTGAATTGGCACAAGCCATGGAAAGGAATGACATCATCGACTTCAAGTCTTTGGAGAAAGAGCTGCAGGGGGCACACGCTGCGGGATGAGAAGTACAAGCGGGAGAATGCTGCCAAGCTGCGGGCGAGGGAGCAGCGGGTGGCTTCTTAGGAGGAGTTCAGGTTGGATTCGCTGCCTTTTCCCTGTCCAGGTGGACTCTGGCAGCGAAAGGCAAGGGCTCTGGCCTCAGTTCTGATCTCATGCCCTTTTTTGCTGTGCGATCCTGTACAAGTGACGTAGCCTCTCTAAGCCTCAGGTGTCCATGAATACAGTGAGAGCAGGTGTAGTGATTAAGCTCAGAAGACATTTGAGTTCAGTATGAAGAACAGAGGACCTGGCCAAGGCCTGTCAACTAATTCTTATTTTTAGTCATCTTGACTTGTGCCTAGTTTCCTTCTGCTGCTGTAGCACAGCACATAAGTGGGTGGCTTTCATGGGCAGAAACTTGGTTTCTCAAATTTTGGGAGACTGAAAGTCCAAACCAGAGTCTGCCTGGGTTGATTGCTTTCCTTGGTTCCTCGCATGGCCATGCCTGTCTTCCCCAACATGTGCCTGTTGCTGTGTCCAATGAGCTCTGTTTGTTACTCAGACATGATTGGGTTTGGGACACGCTCTCCACTGGTCCACACAAAATTGAACAAAGCGTCCTTCCAGACAAGAGCATATCCACAAGTGAGAGAGGGAAGATTCCAACACGTATTTTGAAACTCAATCCAATCCACAACAGCCTGTTGTCCAGGGATCCTTAAACTATGACCCACGAGCCACATGCGGCCTGTCGAGGGCATTTATCTGGCCCACCAGATGTTTTTGCCACCACTGCTGCCCCTGCTTACCAGCTGTCTCTTCCCCGGTCTGCAGTGAATTTGTTCATAGTTGTTTGTTTTTTTTTAAAAAAACTGTAGTCCAGTCCCTCAATGATCTGAGAGACAGTGAACTGACCCCTGTTTAAAAAGTTTGAAGCCCCCTGCTGTGGACAGTTCACTCTCCACCTCTACCCACAGGGCTTCCCCTCAGCCATTCTGGGGAGAGTGCCAGTGTTCTAGAAAGGGAAGTGAGGGCCAGATTCTAGAATGGCTTTCCAGGAGACCCAGTCTGGAACACCGAGGGACTTCTGGTACATCCACCAGGAATAGCTGGCCCTGCCCAGCCCAGCTTCCTCCACAGACTGCCACTGGGCTGTTGAATCTTCTCCCTAGGGACTCCACACCCAGAAGTGAATCTCCCGGTTCCTGAGGGCTTCGAGGGGCTCGGCTTTGCCCTGCTGTCGCGGGCCCTCCTCGCGCAGGCATGAGCCTGGCCCACGCCGCCGTGTTCCTGTGGGCCTGGGGCCGTCTCCAGACTTTTGAAATTGTGGAGAAGGAGAACATCTTTCAAAAAACCCCGTGCCCGGCTTTCCTGATGTTTGACAACGCGGCCTACCTGGCCGACATGAGCTTTGAGCTCCCCTGCCACTGTAAGCCTGAGGAGGTGCCCGCCGTGGTCTGGTACCATCAGAAACACCTGGGCAGCACCCGCACCCAAGTGCTGACGGACTTCGACGGGCGCGTGCTGACGGAGGCGGCCGCGGCGCACGTGCGTGTGGGCCGGGACATGCTGGCCCGCTTCAGCATCCACATGTTCAGCCTGCTGGTTTTCCGTGCCCAGCCTGAGGACTCGGGCCTGTACTTCTGCGGCACCCGCACGGGGGACTACTTTTACGCCTACGACGTGGACATCCAGAGTAGCGAGGGCATGGTGGCCAGCTTCAAAGACGAGGACCAGGAGCCCTTTGAAGATGAGTACCACGGGGACGTCCGCGTCTTCACCACCTTCTGGGAGTGGACGCCCTGTGACCGCTGCGGGGTGCGGGGGGAGCAGTGGCGCATCGGCCTCTGCTATCTCCGGAGCCCGGGCCTCTCTCCACGCTACCGCCAGACACTGCCCGACGTGGTGTCCTGTGGCTCGCAGGCGGTGCCCCGGAAGCTGCGGGCCAGGGCCGAGCGCCACAGGCCCGAGCTGCTGGTTCGCAGCTGCCTGGTGCCCTGCGAGAGGAGGCAGACGGTCCACCAGGGCCTGCTGGCCATCTTCAACTACGTGGCCAAGGCGGGCAGCCGGCCCTGGGTGCCCCAGGTGCCCATCCAGTTTCATCAGCAGATGCTGGGCCACGGGCTCCTCATCTCCTGCCCCGGCGCCCGGCCCGAGCAGGCCGTGGCCTGGGACAAGGACCGCCAGCACCTGTACCGCACCCAGTACTTGCAGGACGTCAACAGGTCCATGCGGGTGTTCATTGACCACGGCAACCAACTGCACATCCGCTTCACCCAGCTGAGTGACCGGGGCATCTACTACTGCTGGCGCCAGGGGGTGCGGGTGGCCGGGTTCCGGCTGGCCGTGAAGACCCGCGGGCACTACCACGCCTCCTTCTCGGACCCCGAGACTCGCGCTGTCCTGAAGCTCATCCTCCTGGGCTACGTCCTCATCACCGCAGCCTTCGCCACGGTTCACCTCTGCCGCGGTTGCTGCTACTTTTTTCGCTGCTGCCCCAATTTCTCCCCCTAGGCTCCCTCACAGCCCGCCCCCTCCCTCCCTGCCTGGAAGCCCAGCTGCGCTAAGACATCTTTGTGCAATCACACCAGGTGCCTCTGCGTGGACATCACGGGCAGGGACACGTGGGGAAGCACCGCGGACATAACCGTGCGCTAAGACCCGGCCTCGCACCTATTTTCATGGGGGGCTCTGGGGCCTGGCGTGGGATCTGGGGAAGTCAGAGGTGGCCAGGAGCATGGGGATGCTGCCGGTCAGGCTGGAGGTAGCCGGGGTACAGAGGTTTTCTGACGTCACAGATGGCGAATAAATGAGCCCAATGTTCTTTTAAAAAAAAGAAAGAAAGAAAGAAAAAAGGAACACCATTTGGTGGAACCGGACCTTGTGTTGGGTCAAGTAGGCGGTCAGTGAAAAAGAAACGGTCAATGAACTAGATGGACACAGCAGACACCACCATATGCAAGATGATGAAGAAGGGGCCTCATCATGGTTTGTGGTCACTGTAAGGTTGCTATGTGAAGAGATCTCCCTGGGTCGTGCAAACATTTCAACGCTCACCTACTCATGGAAAGGTTGTTAGTTCAAAGCCACCCAGAGAGGCCTCAGATCACAGATCTGGCCATTGATTTCTGACAGGTCACAATCTTGAAAACCCTCTTGTTCATTGTGTACAAGTGGGGTCACCACAAGCTGGACTCCCCTGGACTGCCACTCTTGACAGCAATGTGTCCATCAGCTTGCAACCACCACCTCCATCACTTTGCACACACAGGGACCCCTTGGGTTGGAGTCAACTCATTAGTAACTTCTTCCTTTCTTCCTTCCTTCTTGCTTTCCTTCCTTCCTTCCTTCCTTCCTTCCTTCCTTCCTTCCTTCCTTCGTGGTATCACACACATGAGAGGGGCCTCCTGGAGGGTGGAGCGAGCACATGGAGGAATCAAAAAGGAAGGGGACGGAAGGAAAGGAGTGCAGGCAGAGGCCAAGGATAACAGTCTCCCATGAACTTGCTATGATTGTGCACCTTCAAGTGGATTCCAATGCACAGTGAGTCTGTTGCATAAAGTAGACATGCCCCAAAGGGTATCTGAGATTGAGGTGCCAACAGGAGCATGCGGCCAGATTTTGGCCCATGGCTGGTGGCCTTACTGTAAGCAAATGAGTGCTGAGCCACAGTGCTGCTGGGTGCTCACCTCTAATGTGAGCTACGGCTCAATAATCAAGATCCAAAATGAAAGTGCGGCATTGACCTGACGAACACTAGCTGCTGGCTATAACTCACTGCTTCTATGTAGAGCACCATTGCGGCGGCAAAAATGAAAATGGAAGCACCTTTGGAAGTGGGTTTGTTCAAGGTATTCAGACAATGTAGGCATTCATGTGAAAATAAGGACACTCTTGTTTTTAATAGATAATCGTTTATTCTAGTCAACCTAAAACTGCACAATGATATAAATTATTAATACTTCCACATTCCTGTGGTCACTATGCATGCGATCTAGTCTTGCTAATATTCTTTATTGAATAAAAGATGATGCTGATTGGAGTTGATGAAGAGATGTGTTCTTCGTGGAGCTGTGCAAACAAGAAGATCTGCTCTCCATCTTTGTGGGAAAAAGTTATGGTATATTTAAAGGTGATTCTCCTTGTCATTCTTTTGCTCCAATTTTTTAATCTCCAAAAACAATTTATATAATTCCAGGGCCACCTTTGAGTCCTGGGGATTTGGGAGACACTGTAAGACGTCTTGGCCAGTCAGAAGGATCTCTTGATCTCCAGGTACTTCCTGAAAGAGAAAAATCAAGAGGGTTATTCAAGAAAGTCTCCCATTTGTGTGAAGGGCTGTGCTTCTTTCAGGCAGCCTCACAATGGGACTGAGGTGAGAAATGTCCACCCCCTTAGTGCCTGGGTAAGGTTGTTCTATGTGAGAGGTGGGTGAGCAGGAACCTCCGGAAAAATACTTACATCTTTGTGAGAACAGAATCATCTCTGTTCTTAAGTAACAATTATTATCTGAAGCAGAAAGGGAGTAAAACTATAAGACAACCCTCCCAACCAACCAACCGACTGACCATCACACAACTCCCTGAGAGACTGACTTGTAAGCTCTGACCAGCGATCAGAGACAGTCAGCTGACCTTCTCTGCTGTGGAGGAAAAGGACAGAATTTTCTGGAGGAAACAGGAGGAGTTGAGGGCCGAGAAGGCAGGACACAGATTGTTATCACTCAGCTACTATATGAAAGATTGGTGATTCAAGTATACCCAAAGGCACATCAGAAGAGAGTCCTGGTGATCTACGACTGAATAATCAGCCATTGAAAGCACTTAGGAGACACGCTTCCTCTCCATGTTGTGGAGCCAACTGAACAGCAATTGGGAAAGAACCAGGAAATCTAATCAATGAGACCCCCCCCCCCTGCCCACACCTGGGCTGACCTGCTACAAAATAGGAGCAATCAACCTTGCCACAACAGGAGAGACCTCAACAGGGATCCCAACAATTAAGTCAGTCCTACAGAAGCAGGAAATAATGTCTCATGGGACAATTTCCCCATAGTTTATCTTCAGACATCATATGATACAAAATGCATCGAATGAACATTAATCACCTTCTCACACGTGGGCACATTTGGGTTCCAAGATCTGTCGTCTGAGCAAGAGATGATAGGGGTGCCAACCATCCTGTAGCCAGGGTAACATTGGATGATGACAGTCTCGGGGCTGAGGTAGTGAGCCTTCTCCACAAACAGCTTTCCATTGGGTATTTCTGGCTTTATGCACAAAGCTGTAATGAAGCCATAATTTCTTAGCATATCCTACAAAGTACATCTGTACATTATTAAGCAATCAAAGGGACAAGACATGTTACATCCTACGATCTCTTTCCATGCTACTGCCATCAATACTCCTGTCACCATCACGCCCCCTGCAAACACTGTCTGGGGAATATTCACCGACCACTTGTTACAATAGTATTTCAGCCTATGTGCTAAGCACATTACATATATTGCTTCATGTGAACTTTCACAGCAGCCCTGTGAGAGAGGTCTATGGCATCCCTATCAGAGAGATCAGGCCACTGAAGCAGAGAGAGGCTTAATATATTGTCCCAAATCACACAGCTGTGAAGCAGCAGAGCTAAGGGTCTTTCCTGGCAGATTCTAAGTACGTCACCTTTGTACTCCAGGACCTCTCCCATGGCCTCAGTTTTCTCCTGTATCAAGTGGGAAGGTTATAAGTACAATGATGTAAAGAGTCTGCTCAGAAACTGTTGACTTACTCTGATTTGATGCAGTTTGACTAATAGGAAGGTCAATCCCATAGATCAACTCTCTCAAGAAAGGTATGATCTGCATAAGACCCAATGGCTATGACTTGGCTATTTGCAATGAAGTCATGATTGACCCCACCTAGCCTTCAAGAGTTTTTCCATGGACATGCTGCTTCTGACTGGGGGAGAAGAAGGCCTTTGCATTCTGAGTCACTTCTGAAATCCTCTACAATAAGTCTACCTACTTTAACCCATCTTCTACTCTGGTAGTTTGAATTACCTTTACACTGAGGAGCAGGCGGGGACCAGTCTGAAAATAGACAGGAGATTTTAGCTGCTCCAACCAGAATGTATCCTTTCTCACATTCATATTCCACTTCGGTAGTGAAAGACAGTAATTGACTAACATCTTTATGATGTCCATGTTTAATTCTGGGAGGCAAACTGCAACCTAGGGTGGTGATAAAGAGAGAGAGAGAGTAAGGGGAACTTTGTTCTCATTCACTGAGGAAAATAGTACAGTAATAAGGAACCCTGGTGGTGCAGCGGACTCAAGTTGGGTTGTTAACCACAAGGCAGGAGTTTGAAACCACCTGTATCTCCATGGTAGAAAGATGAACCTTTCTGCCCCTAAAGGTTTACAGCCTCAGAAAACCACAGGGGAATTAGACTTTGCCCTATGTAGTCTTTATGAGGAGAAATTGACTCAACGGCAGTGAAAGAGAGCACAGAAGAAAAAAGAAGAGGAAAAAGACCTATTACAAGACTTCAGTCCTTCCTAATCAACTCCAGTCATCATCACCTGTCAGATTGCGATACTGTGGTGTCTTGTTGCTGTGATGGTGGAAACTATACCTTAGGTATTACACATACTGGCAGGTATTTGTGAATACGTTTCTACAGAGCTCTCAGATGAAGAGCAGATAGATGAAGAGAAGGAACAGTGGACTTACTACGGATAGCTTAGCTACTGGAAAACATGAACTTTGTCAGCTATAGTTCTGGAAAATGAGCTGTTAGATTCGGAAGGCACTCAAAATACAACTAGGGAAGAGTTGCTTCCTCACAGCAAAGTCAGCCTTCTTCATTTATGAAGATCGTTATCTAAAGCAAAGTTTTCAAGATCTTAGTGATCAGGTTGAGCACAACTCAAAATGAGAAGAAGCAGCTGCAAACCTTCATTAATAATAAAAGCATTGAATATATGAAGTATGTATCTGAAAATGCTTAAAGTTGTCAAAAATGAAATGAAACACTTAAAGATCAATATTCTAGGCACTGAATAGAGCTGGGAAGGACAGGTATTAGATGTTTCAGTCAGACAACCACATAATTTATTATACCAGGAATGAAAATTTTACTATACCCGGAATGATGGGGAAAAAAGAGAATTGGCATCCAATTCATAATTAAAAGGAACATTTTAAGATCTACCTCCAAGTAAAATGTTATCTGTGATAGAATGATACCTATGTACCCACAATGAAATCCAGTTCCTACTACTATTATTCAAAATGATGCACCAACTACTAAAGCTAGTGATGAATAAATGGAAGAATTCGATTTGAAATTCATCAGTTATCCAATCAGAGTGTACAGAGAATTACTGGTGATTGAAATGCAAAGTTGTAAAATAAAGAGATAGCAGTAAAAATTGGAAAATATTATAGAAACAAAGCTGGAGATTATATAAGACTGATGATTTCTTTGTTATAAATACCATTTTTCAACAATGTAAATGGCTACAATACATGTGAATCTCATCAGACTGACCACACAAAAATTAACTCTACCAAGTCTGTGGGAAGAGATGAGGAGAAGTTCAACATCATCAACCAAAATAATGCCTGGGACCAGCTATGGGAGGGAATATTAATTGCTTATATGCAGATTCAGGTTGAAGCGGGAGAAAATTAAAATAAGTACACAAGAGCTAAAATGTAACCTTAAGTATATCTCATCTGAATTTAATAACCATCTTAATAAAAGATTTGACACATTGGATATTAATGACCCAAGCTCTGACAGGTTGTGGGGTGGCATCAAGAGCATCATATATGAAGAAGACCAAAGGTCACTAAAAGGACAGGAATAAAAAAAATACCTAAATGAATATCAGAAGAGATTCTGAAATTTGCTTTTGATTGTAGAATAGCTAAGGCAAATGGAAGAAACAATGATGATGCAAAAAAGAGGAACAGAAACTCTGAAAAGGTTTTCCAAGAAGACAAAAATTTTATAATGAAATATGCAAAAGTCTGGAGTTGAAAAGCCAAAAAGAAAGAACACTTTCAGCACGCATCAAACTCAATTAAAATGAAAGAAAAAGTTCATATCTCAAGTTGTAATATTAAAGGATCTATGGGTAAAATATTAAATGATTCTGGAAGCATCAAAATAAGATAGATGGAAGAATACACAGAAACAGTATATCGAAAAGAATTGGTCAACCATTTCAAGAGGAAGCATATTATCAAGAACCAGTGGTACTAAGGAAATCCAAATCGGGCTGAAGGCCTTGGGGGGGGGAGGGGGAAACCAAGGCTCTAGGAATTGAGGGAATACCAATTGAAATGTTTCGATGAGCTGATGAAGCACTAGAAGCACTCACTTGTCTCTACCAAGAAATCTGGAAGACAGCTACTTGCTCAACTGACTAGAAGACCTCCATATTGCAAAAGAGACCTCAGCCAAGAAAAGTGACTCAACAGGATGTAGAAATGATCAAACAATATTGAATCACATGCGAGTAAAAATTTGTAAGCAGCAATAACACAAAAATGACTGCAGTAGTATACCAACAGAAATTCAGACTGAATTCCAAACAGGACGTGGGACAAGGGATCAAAGCTGAAAGCAGAAAATATCAGAAAGATGTTTACTTGTTTTTTATTGAACGTGCAAACATTGAACATCTGTGTGGACCATAACTGGATATGGACATACATTGTGAAAAATGGGAATTCCAGAATACTTCATTGTGCTCATGTGGACTCTGTACATGGGCCAAGAAGCTGTAGCTCAAATAGAACAAGGGAATGCTGCATGGTTTAAAATCAGGAAAGGTGTGGGTCAAGGTGTGTATTCTTCCATCCTACTTATCCTCTCTGTACGCTGAGAAAATAATCTGAGAAACTGGGTTAGATGAGTAAGAACTCAGCATCAGGATTCAAGTAATACTTGTTCACAACCTGGAACCTGGAGTTGACACAAGTTTGCTTACTGATGGCCAGGAGGGCTTGAATCCCTTCCAGATGAAGAGCAAACACTGGGGCCTCTGCAATGGACTACAACATAATGTAGAGAAAACAAAAATTTCCCCAAGAGACATCATCATGATAAACAGAAAAGCTTAAAGTTGTCAAGGAATTCAGTTAACTTGGTTCTGCATGATGCTCATGGAAACAGGAGTCAAAAAAAAATCAAAGGACGTATTGCGTTGGGCAAATCTGATGCAAAAACACGCCTTTGAAGTTGTGCAGGGCCAAGATGTCACGTTGAGGACTAGGATAAATCTGACCCAAGCCATGGCATTTTCAATTGTCTTATACGTGTGTGAAAGTTGCATAATGAATAAGGAGGCACAAAGAGGAAGTGGGGCCTTTGAATTATGCTGCTGTTGAAGAATACTGGAAATACTGTGGCCTGCCAGAACAAACAAATGTGTCTTGGATGAAGACCAGTGAGAATGTGCCACATGTAGGAGCAAGGAAAGCAACCCTCCTCAGATCCTTTGGACGTGTTATCCAGAAACACAAGTCACCGGAAAAGGACATCATGCTGGGTAAAGTAGAAAATCAGAGACAAAGAGGAGACTGTCAGCACGAGGAGTTCACACAGTGGCTGCAGCAATGGACTGCAACCTTACAGCAGTGACGCGAATGGCACAGGACTGGGCTGTGTTTGGTACCGTTGTACATCACTGTGCATCAGAACCACGTGGATGACACCGAGCGACAATAAAATAGCACTCACTAAAGATTCAACTAGCCACCCACGCACCTTTAAAAATCACAGAGTAATATATGGAGACCCCTCCATTTTGTGAATGAAGCAAGTTATCGCATAAATGCGGGCATTGTTATTATTGTTGTTGTGAGGCGGCATCAAGTAAGTTCCAACTCGTAGCAAAACGAAATACTGCCTCGTCCCAAGCCATCCTCACAATGGCTGCTTTGTTTGGGCCCTTGGTTGTAGACACTGTGCCAATCCATCTCCCCGATGGTCTCCCCCTTGTTCACGCACCTGCTTTACCAAGCATGATGGGCCTTCCCAGGCACCCATCTCTCCTGGAAATGGCCTCAAATTCATGAGATGATGTCTTGTCATCCTCGCTTCTAAGGGGCGTTCTAGATGCATGTTTTAAAAATCATTTTATTGGGGGCTCCTACAACTCTTATCATATTTCACTCACCCATACATTGTGTCGAGCGTATTTGTACATTTGTTGTCCTCATTGTTCTCACAACATTTACTTTCTACTTAAGCCCTTGATATCAGCTCCTTATTTTTCCCCTCCCTCCCTGATTTCTCCTCTCTCATGAACCCTTGATGATTTATAAATTATTATTATCTTGTGACTATCTTACACTGATGTCTCCCTTCACCCACTTCCTTGTTGTCCATATCCCAGGGAAGAGGTTATATGTTGATCCTTGTAATCATTTCTCTTTTCTACCCCACCTTTCCTCCACCCTCCCTGTGTCACTGGTCCTGAAGGAATCATCTGTCCTCGATTCCCCATGCTTCTGGTCCCTATCTGTACCAGTGTACATCATTTGGCCTAGCCAGATTTGTAAGGTACAATTGGGCTCATGATAGTGGGGGAGAGGAAGCATTGAAGAACTAGAGGAAAGTTATGTTTCATCATTGCTGTACTGCACCCTGACTGGTTTGTCTCCTCTTCACGGCCCTTCTGTAAGGGGATGTCCCGCTACTTACAGATGGGCTTTGGGTGTCCACTCTGGACCCCCCCCATTTGCAACAATATAATTTTTGATTCTTTGATACCTGATTCTTTCGACACTTCGTGTCACACAGGCTGGTGTGCTTCTTCCATATGGGCTTTGTTGCTTCTGAGTTGGATGGCTACTTGTCTATCTTCCAGCCTTTAAGAGCTCAGACATTATAGATGTATGTCTTTAAAGGCAGATTTACTTATTCTTCTGGAAGATCATAGTACTTTTCATATTCTAAACCACACCATAATTCAAATGCATGGAATCTTCTTCAGTCTTCCTTAGTCATTGTCCAATTTTTTATTCCTATGTGATGTGATTGCAAATACCAGGACTTGGGTCAGGTACACCTAAGTCCTTAAAGTGGCATCCTGGTTCTTTGACACTTTCCAGAGGTTTTGTGCCACAAATCGGCTCAATGGGGTGCATTGTTTGAGGTATAGCACCACTAAGCAATAAACTTATAAGTGTCTGTACACACATGTGTATCTGTGCAGTAGTTACTATGGTACAGTGTGTACTGTAAAGTGTTAAGAATTGCCTTAAGAACATTAATAATATTAATTCATTAAAGTACGCTGAACAACTCTGTGAAGTAGGTATTATTCTTCTTCCTCCTTTTTTAAATAAGGAAAGTAGTAAGGGATTGCAAAAATCTGGAATCTCCACCCTCTAACCTCTATTTCCTTGACTCTTTTTCAAAAGAACCCTAAAGAAACAAGACTCTTGTCCAAGGGCACACAGCTACTGAGGAGCAGAGTCAAGATTTGAAACCAGGCGATGCTGCCTCAGCTGAAAAGATATTCTATTTGTGGCTAGAATAGGACCTTTGGATAGTAAACTTAGAATCAGAAATACTCAAAGCAAAACCATTGCTGTAGAAGTGTTTCTGAGACTAAATTTTTATGAAAAAGACAGCCTCTGTCTTTTGTCATCTCTCTATCCGTGAAGTATTTGCTCAGATGTCTTAGCTTGTTTGCTATCCCCTTTCTGAATATTGAGTATTATTTATATAAGACACGAAAATTAATAATCATAATAAGGTTCATGAAGGAGAGAGGATGGAGGAGGAAGGAGCAAAATGAGAAGCTGGTACCCAGGGTTCAATTAGAAAGTAAATGTTATGAAAATGATGATAGTAACAAATATGCAAATGCTCTTGACACAATGAATGTATGCATAGATTGTGAAAAAAGCTGTATGAGGCCCCAGTAAAATGGTTTTAAAAAGACGAATTCTTTATCTATCACGAATGGAACTTCTTTCTCAGCTACGTATTTTACAATATTCTTTCACAGTCTGTGACTTTGAATTTTATTTCTTTTAAAATTTTGAATATTTATTTTCTTGTAAGTTGGATGAAAGTTCACAGGGCATATTAGCTTTCCATATATACTTTTTGCTTTGTTTTGCGATGTTAATATTAGTTTCTATATCTATACACACGTTTTGTTGTGTGATGTTCATTGCACTACTCACAATATAGCAGCACTCTTCCCACTTAACTCCTTGTGTTTATCATTTTCCCACCTCTCCTTTCCAACCCTTTTGCCTTCTGAGACTGATTCAAGGACAAACACTATCCTTTTGAGTTCATAAAGCTGGTGATTCTAAGGAGTGAAAACTTTTCTAGTGCTATTGTTCACCTTATAGTGTTTTTATCTTTTTAATAGCAGGCTCTCCTCCCCCAATAAAATGATTTATTATAAAAAAAGGAGGGGGAAATAAGAACTTATACCAAGGGCTCAAGTAGAAAATATTTGGAAATGAAGATGCCAACATGTGTACAAATATGCTTGATACAAATGATGTATAGAATGTTATAAGAGCTGTAAGAGCCCCCAATAAAGTCATTTTTAAAAATAGTAGACTTCACTGTCAGAAGTTTTTAACTTTGATGAAGCTAAACTTTCCAATATCTTCTCTCATGTGAACTTTTTCTGACTGCCTTGGTGCAAAACAGTTTGGCTTCTATGAAAACCCATAACACCTGGCTGTATCTAATTATGTACCAACTACCATAGCATCTGCTTCATTACATATCTCATTCATTCTCAGAACAACCTTGTCATGTGTTACTACCATCACCTTTTACATGGGAGAAAATCAACTAAAATCAATATAAGTAATAACTATATAAATATCAAAGTATGGCTAAATAAATATAAATGATAAATAAAAACAATAGACATAAGTAGACCAATAAATCCTATGTTGTTGCATAATGAATGAAGACATGAGAAGACCAGTATAGGCCTGCTTGCCTCTAAAGTCTATGTTCTTGGTTACATATAAGTCCAATGGTTCTCAACCTTTCTGATGCCGTGACTCTCTACTACAGTTCCTCATATGGTGGTGACCCCCTAACCATAAAATTATTTTCGTTGCTACTTCATCACTGTCATTTTGCTTATGAATCAGGCTACCCTGTGAAAGGGTCCTGCAGGTTGACAACCACTGTCTAGTCTCTATCACTTGACGGTTGTATTTTTACATGGTTTTATGGCTCTTGGAGGCTCTGGATAGTACAAAGAGCTAGTATGCTCAACTAACTGAAAAATGGAAGGTCTGAGTCCACCTTCCTAGGTATGCTTTGAAGAAAGGTCTGCAAGTCTACTTTTAAAAAGTCAACCATAGGAAATCCTCTCGAAGACAGTTCAACTCTGGTGCATGAGGGGTTGTCATGAATCAGAATGGACTCGGTGGCCACTGTTATGAATATGTGTTGGTGGATACTGTTATGAATATGTGTTGGTGGATAAGTAGACAGATGGACAGAACTTTATTCTAACATCTTCTCTCTGAGAGCAGGGAACACACTTCATACTTCTCCACACCACGAGCACTGAACATGTTCCTCTATAAAGAGCAGTTCCAAAATACCTATTTGTGACAACCATCATATAGCTACCTAACAGAAAGGCTAGAACCTAAATAGAACCATTCCTGAGTTTCATATAGCATACAATTTTATTAACCCAATGAACATTGATTGACATTCACTGTATATAGAATGTCACAGTAGACTCCATGGGGTCCTGAAAAAGCATCCTCATCTCTTTGGGGGAAAGGTAAGTCTGGATACAGATAGTCTATGATAAATATCAAAAGAAAACAGAAAATATATTTTCTATAGATGGAAAGAGAAAGAAAATTACAGACAGAAATTCCTCCCAGAAGCAGAGATTGGAATTGAAAGGGTGGCTACTGAAAGAGGACATTTTATGTTTGGTGTGCATGGGTGAGGGGTGGGAGGATGCTCAGAAGTCTTCCTGGGTAGTCTACTAATTTGGCTAGAGGATTATGTTGGGAAGAAATGAGGGAAGACTTTGAAGTCAAGATCAGCATTTGACAGATTTTGCTTGAACGTATATTGAGTAAGGTACTTCCTCAAGAGATGAATCAATAAACCTCAAATGATATATTGATAAGAATAATACAATAGTGATATACCATACCATGGATGACCCTGAAAACATTGTGCTTAGTAAAATAAGTTAGCTGCAAAATACCACACACAGTATGCACGAATACCACAGTATAATACCAGTATACATTTATACCACATGCAAGTACACTAAAAGTATACACCTAAATGCATGTATTATGTGGAATGTGAACTACACCTTAAGGAAGCAGCTTTATTTTGGAAAAGCTGTATTTCAATGAACAGTGGGAATAATAAAGGATATCTGTCCAAAGAAAATGAAGGACTCATGAACCCAATGTATTAATCAATTAGATATGCCCTTCTTTTGTTAATTTAGTGCATAAAGGGGAAGAAATCCAAAGTCTTTGTTCTCATTTCTTCCCAATATAATTCTCTATTGGTAAGGGTGGTGAGATTAAGACACCTGGAGAATCCTGAATGCCACCACGTTTAAAGATGACCAGTTTATCTCGCTCAATTTCAAGCCAGGCATAGAAAAAACCGAGCATCCGACATTTACTCTTTTGTAATTACTAGCATCTTTTTGCGGCAGATGAAGTTTTCAGATGAAAGATACTTCCATAACCTCCCTAGAAAAAATTGCCCAATGTCATTGTGTGCAAGCATGCTAGTCTGAGGCAGTCTCCCCATTGCTGTGGGGTTGACTTAGACTATACGAATTGTGGTGAAGCTGACTGAGATTGCCGTCGTGGACCCATCGGGGTTTTCAAGACAGTAACTCTTGGGGACGGACAGCTTCAGCGTTCTCCTGTGGAATGCTGGTCGAGTTGAACCACCAGCTGTGCAGTTAGCCGCCCACCACATCACACACTCTGCTACCAGAACTTCTTTAGTATCACTTAAAAAAAATTGGACTTAAATTTCTTTAGAGCTATGTCTCTCTCTCTCTCTCTCTCTCTCTCTCTATATATATATATATATATAATATGTAAATAATAATCTCTTCTCTTAATTTTGAAAATCTTAAAATTCAATGCCAAAAGGACTGATTGGGTGTTATAGGAATAAATACCTTAAAATCCAAGTTACAGGGGAGCCCAGGGGAAAAATATCATATGAAAATGTGTGGTCCCCAGACATTTTTTTTAAAAAATCAACAAATTGCCATATATGTATCTTATATAGCGCCTAATTTGAACTGCTAATTACAAATATGTATGAGGTAACGGGGCAAATTTGAACACTTGGTAGACGGTATGATGAAATTATTTGGTATTGAGGTTATGCTCTTAAAAGGCGTGTCTATCTTTTAGAGATACACATATAAATTATATCTCTAAGAGTTCCATTAAAATGATTGAGAAGAGGGGGAATGAGGTGGTGATAAGGGAAGATTGTCCAGAGCTGGGGATGGATACAAGGAGAGTCTAACATGCTTTAAATGATTCAAAACGATGAGAAGGAGAGAAACAGCTAATATAAATAAATAAGTATTTACCTAAAACACAGCATAAATGCTCAATTTACCATATTTTCTCAAAGTTGTACACATACCTAGGCAATGTCACAAAGTCTTCCAGGTATACTAAATCTCTGCTAAGCTGGCTCATTTATAAAAATTACTTGCCAAACTGTAAAACTTAAACTTTTACAGATAGCCTGACTTACACGCTAGTGAATTTCTCAGCACTTGTGCGAACAATTACAATTTCATTTTTGCTTGACAGAGATGGTATAAAAGTATAACAACCAGTAAGTCAACAGACGTCGAGTTGGATTTAGTAGCGGGATAAAGGAGAAATCTAAGCATTTCAGTGTATTCATTTATAGATAAGAAAAGAAAGTTACTTGCAATTGACAGTGATCTATTCCCGTGAGAAGATGCCCAGGAATGCACACAAACCAACAGTCCTTTTTCTCTAGTACAGTAACAGGCTGGCTCTAAAAATAGGAAAACTTTTGGAGAATCTTTTAGAATTCAACTTATCCGTTAGCAACATCATTTGGCATGCCTTCCACCACATGGATATAAATCACAAAGATTTGACCAGGTTTTGGAAACACTTAAAAACTTCTTCCAACATGGAATAAATGCATTTACAGTGGACTATCCTCTCTCACCGTCCTGTCTGTATTTTGCCCATACTTCCCTGAAATGCGCTGCACTCCGCTGGCAACTGCATTGCTCACCGTGTGGCCGGAGTGGGCTCAGTAGCAAGGTCAGAACTCCGAGAAGAGCTCCGGGATGGCTCAGTAATGCAGGCCTCATGCCACAAGTTGGCCTGGTCAGTCCGAAGTGGCCCAATTGTCCTGCAGGAAGGGGAGCTCACTCTGCAGGGGCTCCTGCCAAGCTGGAGTCCTGCTGCGGGCTCCTCAGCAGCAACTAAAACCTGGGGGAAGCTGGGTCAGACTGAGTGAGGAAGAGGAAGGTCAGAGAGGAAGGGGGTGGGGACAGCGGGGGTGGGGGGGAGTTAGGGCTTCCAGAATCAATAGAGCCAAAGGGCGTTTGGAATACTAAGCCTTCCATCAAGATGCAATCAGCCAGAAGTTTTGCGGAACTCAGTTGGTATTGAAAATAGAAGCCTAGACCTAATTCAGGGATACTTATGGTCCACAACTAAAAAGGAGAGGGAAAAAAGAAGAAGAAGGAAAAAAAAGACATGGGTAGCGGGGAAATAGGGCTCTAACCCAGCCAAGGGGAGGGTATGGTTTATACCTTCACAGGGAAAGAGGGAACAGACTTCAACCTGGTGCTCCAAGATGTGAATGCAGCAGACTGGCATGAAACGGGGAACCAAGAGAGGCCTGAGGGGCTGGCCCCATTACCAACTATGTGGACAGTTCTCCCACCCCTCGAAGAAGTCACTTCAGAGGACAGCACTGAAGCTACAGCTCAGGGAGAGGTCCATGTCTGATGAGAGCACACAGGAGCAAATGAAGGGTGAGGAAGAGAGAGTGGAGCACATCCTGGCCCACCACATATTGAGGATGTTAACTAACTCTGCTCAAATCAGCCAATACACAGAGAGGACCCATACGGCCAGCCCCACTATGAGACAGGACAGCTCTCACTGACCCTTATGGGAATTGTGCCTGATCTGACCCCACCACACAGAGGCAAAGCACTAAGGGTGTGCAACAGAACAACAAAGGGAACAGAGCAAGGAAGTCCACGGGAATACCAAAAATAGATTTTGGGACCAGGGCATGGCACCCCATCAGATTCAGACCAGAAAACAACACAGGCTTTTCTCTTTTTTGTCATTGATTTTTGTTGTTGCTTTCTTTTCTTTTGCTGCTTTGTTTTGCTCTGTCTTTTTTTGTACATATTATTTCTGCAAGTCTATCTAGATAAGATAGGCAGAATAAAGAATCTGGAGGAGAAAACAACGGGACAGACAGTTCCAGGGAGGGACATGGGAGAAAGGGAGGAGGGGGGAAGGAAGTGGGTGTTAACAAATCCAGAGCCAAAGGAACAGCTAGTGATCCAAAATCAGTGGCAAGGAGGATGTAAGAGGCCTGGTAGGGCTTCATCAAGGGCAATGTAACTGAGAGGAATTACTGAAACCCAAATGAAGACTGAGCATGGCAGTGAGACAAAAGGAAAGCAACAGGAAATAGAGCAAAGAACTAGTAGGCAAAGAGCACTTATGGAGGTCTAAAAACAGGTATGTACATATGTAAATATATTTATATATGATGATGGGAAAATAGATCTATGTGCATATATGTATAGGTTTAGTATTAAGGTAGCAGATGGACGTTGAGCCTCTACTCAAGTATTTCCTCAATGCAAGAACATTTTGTTCTATTAAACTGGCATTCCATGATGTTCACCTTCCAGACACGATGCTGAAGCAAAGTGTGTGCTTAAGGAAGTGTAGTGAAGAAAGCTGATGGTGCCCAGCTATCAAAAGATATAGTGTCTGGGGTTTTAAAGGCTTGAAGATAAACAAGTGGCCATCTAGCTGAGAAGCAACAACCCACATGGAAGAAGCATACCAGCCTGTGTGATCACAAAGTGTTAATGGGATCAGGTGCATCCCAGAACAAATGACTATATCACTGTGAATGAGGATGCGTGTGTAGTGGAGACCCAAAGCCCATTTGTAGGCAGCTGGACATCCTGAGGAGCCAGTCAGGGTGCAGAACAGCACTGATGAAACATACAACTTTCCTCTAGTTCTTAACTGCTTCCTCCCCCCTCCCCTACCCCTAAAATTATCCCAATAATGCCTTACAAATCTGACTAAGAACTGAAAAAATGGGGAATCAGGAAAGTTACACTCCTTAGGACCAATAATAAGAGTAGGGATACCAGGAGGGAAAAGGGAAGGTAGGGTAGAAAGGGGGAACCGATCACAAGGATCTACATATAACTCCCTCCCAGGGGGGATGGATAACAGAAAAGTGGGTGTAGGGAGATGTCAGATGGTATAAGACATGACAAGATAATAGTAATTTATCAAGCCTTTATGAGGGAGGGGGGGACAGAGAGGGAGGGGAAGAATGAGGAACGGATACCAAGGCTCAAGTAGAAAGAAAATGTTTTGAGCATGATGATGGCAACAAATGTAAGAATGTGCTTGATACAATGGATGGATGGATGGATGGATGGATGGATGGATGGATTGTGATAAGAGTTGTATGAGCTAAAATGATGAAACCACTAAAATAATTGAAAAAAAGAAATAGATGCCTAATGTCTTCTTTTCACTGTAGGAGTGAGACTTTTAAGATATTGCTATTTAGAAATATAAATAATTTGCTTCTGCATATCAGGGCTACAGGGATGATGGCAGTGGGTTGAGTACTGAGAAGCTGAGCATTCGATTCAGAGGAAACTGGAAACTCCAGGGTGAGAGAAAGCCCTTACTGAGAAGCACTCTTCTCAGCAAAAGCTGTAACTTGGAGTTGGGGCTGCCAAGAGGCAGCTGGAATGGCAAATAAATCCAAAAACAGTTTGAGAAAGTTCAATTTCCTTCCAGAAATAATGAAACCTTTTGGCAAGAGATAAGTGTCAAAAGACTCAAGAATTCATGCCTGGCAAAAATGGTTGTTCTCATGTGCTGCTGAGTTCATTCCAATTCACAGAGGCTTTCTAGGACAGAAGAGGGTTTCTGTTCCTTCGGCTTTCCAAGGCTGGAAGCCATTGCACGGCCAGCTCTTTTAAAGACTCTGCTTTCTGTTAGCAGCTGGAAAGTTCACCACTAGGGTTGCTGCTGCTGCTGCTGCTGCTCTTTGTTGGTTCATTTTTACTCTGCTCCAGGTGAACAGTCACAAAGCAAATGTGCTTTCTAGTGGATGGTTTGTGCATGAATTCTCCATGGCATTGACTGTCTGCCTTCTCCCTGTGTGTTAACATTCTCCCCATTTCTGTCCTTGGCTCCCCATTTTCTTTTGTTTGAGTTTTCTACCCTTTTCTGCCCTAGTGTCACAAGGGGTATGCATTGAGCTGCTAACCACAAAATCAGCAGTTCAAACCCACCAGCCACTTCAAAGGAGAAAGATGAGACTTTTTGACTCCCCTAAAGATTGACAGTTTCATTAATATATGCTATAATAAAGGTTCCTGGGGGTACAGTGGGGGGGGGGGACAAATAAAGGGGAACTGCTAGCAAAGACTTCAAGAAGAAAGAAAATGTTCCAAAACTGAGGATGGCAGCAATTGTACCATTATTCTTCATCTGACTGAACCACACATTGTTATAATATCTGTAAGAGCCCCCACTAAAATGATTCAAATAAATAATAAGCGATCATTAAAAAAGTTACTGTCTCAGAAACCCACAGAGCTGTCCATGAGTTGGAATTAACTTGATGGCAGCGAGTTTTGTTTTGTTTTAGTTCAACCCCTCTCATCTTTGTTTTTAGCTTAAGCTATTAATGCTCAATGCTCAGAACCTTACCAAAAACCACACACGGGCTTGCTTCAACTTCAGTTCATACTGCAGAATTTCAAAATGCATTGCATATGCTTTGATGGAAGTTTCTCTCCCTGACCACTACTACTACAGATGGAAAGACAAAGCAAAAATCAACCAACCCTAGTTAGTATTATCAGTTATAAATGAACAGGAAGGAAAAAGATGGAAGAAGTAGGGAGAAAGAAGAAACAAAATTGATCCATATTTTACCATCACAATAACAACCAGATGCAAAAGGTGAGATCCACAATAAGTTAGGTTGACAATTTTACATGCGGTACCAACATTTTGAGAAGAAAAACATGAGAAACAGGAACATCAGGCTCTTTCTGATGATGTCTGAACATAGCACATGCCGTTCTACTGGAAGGTGGGACAATGCTGGTCTTGTTATTGCCAGGTGTGACTCACAGCACCCCCGTAAACAGAAGAACGAAACACCTTCTGGTCCTGCACAAACCTCACCATAGTGATGTTTGAGCCCGTTGTTACAGCCACTGTGTCAATGCAACTTGCACAGGGACCTTCCCCTTTTTTGCAGTTCCTCTAATTTAGGAGGCATGCTGTCCTTCTCCAGGGACTGGTCTCTCCAGATAAAATGTCCAAGGTACATGAGAAAAAAATCCTTGCTTCCTACGAGCATCCAGCTGTACTTCTTCCAAAACAGATTGGTTAGTTCTTTTGGCAGTTCATGATATTTCCGATTTTCTTCGACAGCCCCATACATACTTCATATGGGTCAATTCTTTTTCAGTTTTCCTTATCTGAAATCCAACTTTCACATGCTTATGAAGAGATTGAAAATAACACGGCTTCTGGTCTTGGACTCCTACAAATGATAGTTCATGTGGTCCATTAATCCTTTAAGACTAATCACTCCCTTGAATCTTTAGTTTTCTTTACTCTCTTTGGCTCTGGATAGGAAAAGACTAATAGTTGTATCTTAGATGGAAGTGCTACTCACCAAAGTAGGAAGTCTTCATGCGTTATGTTATGCCAATTGACATAGATGTCCCCTGAGAGTAGAGACCATTGCCTTCAAGCCTAGGAACTTTAAATTTTGGAAAGTGTTTGGTCATATTTAAAATGCTTTCATAACTGTGTTCCTGTTTGCTCTGTTGTCTATGTTACAACATGCAGCCCCTACAATTATGTATACAGCAATGTCCACCACCACACCTGCAGTTGCAGGTGGGTGTGCTTCCTCACACTCTCCCCCACAGCTTTAACATATCATTGTAAAGTCTTACTTGTTAAGACTATTGCTGCAGAATTTTCTGCTGTAAGAGATACCATAGTCACCCTTTATTCTTCATTCCTTCCTCCAAATAGTGTAAATGCTTTTCTGTTCATCATTATGAATATATGACATCTGTCTAGTTAGTAATTTTTCCTTCCTACTTTCACCATCCCTAGCAATCATTAGAGTTGTTTTCCCCCATACGTAAATTGTTTCTTGCATTATAGTTTTAAAAAACATAATAGTTATCTCATATATAATATTTGTTCCTTTGTGGTTTATTTCACTCAGCAATAGTCCCTCTAGATTCATCCATGTCACGAGAAGTTTCACAAATTGACCATTATTCTCTATGTGGAATGGTTCCCATTCTGTTGATGCACTAGATCCATTCACCTGCTGAGGGACACACAAGTCATTTCTACCTATATGTTATGGTGAAAAATCTCTCAATAAACATGAATGTGCATATATCTTTTAGTGTTGTGGCTTTTATTTCTTTAGGGCCTCTACCTTGCCTTTTCTTGCTCTGGAATTGCAACTATTCATAAAATTTCCTCTTGATAGTACCCCACATAGCTCTTTAGACTTCTATGTTCTACATTTCCTGCCTCAATTTTCCCTTAAACCAATTCATATCAAAGGATTTCTCCTTACTCCCTCTGATTCTGTCCCATTTTTCCTCTTCTATTCCTATGTCCTTCTATAGAGTTTTATACTTCTGAGAGGTTATTGTTAAGCTTTCAGATTTCTAGTTGCTACTTTTGCATGATTTCTCTCGATTTTCTTATTTTGATCTTGTGTTGTTTTTTAAGTTATTCTGCTTTCCTTATTAGCTAGTCCCATTACCATTTCTTCCTCCAAAGGATTTCCTACTCCTTGATTTTGATCACTTACTGGGCCCATTTTTTTGGATATTGCCTGTTGTCTCCAGGCCATGAAGCTATCACTATATTTCTGCCTTTGTTGTATGTGTGTTTCCTGAACTTTGGGTGGCTTGCTGTTTTTTGATTTGTAGGTAAGGAGTGTGTGTCTACTCTGCTCCCTAGTGTGGCCACAATGGAGCTCTCAGCACCTGCCTCTGGGAGGTGGGCCAGCAGTGGGGTGTGTGAGCATAGCTGAAAGCACTACTGGTGTTCCTGGGGAAGTGATGCTTCTGTCTGACTAGTCACCTGTGCATGGGTACAGGAAGAATTCTCATTGTTCAGTGGGTTGGGATTGTGTTTGCATATTCCTGGCTGCTGGGTAGTAGGGGTGAGAGTACGTAGATGGGCAGTGTAAACACTGTCACCAATGGCCCTAGATGGGCAAGACTGTAAGGGTTAGCCAGAGCAATTCTCTGGTTGCAGAGGGTAAGACCAACAGTCCTTGGATGCCCATATGAGGGTGTGCCCTGTCCCCTAGAGTATAAACTAGAGGAGGGTGTAGCATCAATGCTCTGGTTCCCAACACAGGAGACTGGAGGAAGTAGGAAGTACCAAAGGTGTATGGGTGGGTCCCTGATATGGGTGGCTAAGGATTCAGCGGGCACCTCTAGTTTATGGTTTCATGGTGCCAGTGAGGGAGTGGAGCAATGGGTGCTATTGAACTCCAAACCCCTGGTACAGGCAGCTTGATCCTAGGAGCAGAGTACTACAGTTCTATGGGGTTCCAGCACCAGAAGCTGGCCAGAGAGTCAGGCACTGACCACGCAATGGGAGTGACTGAGCAAAAGGCAGGTGGGGCCAGTCCATGAGTCCGCGACTGATGGTGTGGCGGGTACTGATCGATCACAATTTCATATGGGAGAGGTGGATGTGGATGAACATGTTGGTGTGGCACTGCAGAAAGGCTGGGGTAGGCACATGGGTGGTGAGGTGAGTGCATTTAGCTTGCTTAGCACGGGAGCACTTCTGCCTGCTTCTGGCTGTGGGTGCAGAGTGGCTCCTGCTTGGCTGTGCCAAGGGAAAATGCTGGCCACATGACTACCTTTGTCTCAATATGACCAGATTGTGTTGGGCTGATTGGCAGGGTGCTGGTGGTCTGCAAGTCTTGTACAGTCTGCTTTGATACAGTATCTGATTTTACTTGATACACAACTCAGTCCAACTCTTCATCTTTGACTTGGGAGGTTAAAGCTCTCCAGTTGACATCTTGATTTGCTCCACTGGTTTCTTGGGGCTATGGAAAGAGGAGCTTTATGAGGAATCTGACTGCCCCAGCATCTTGGATGGCTTCACCACCAGTGTGTCCGCGGCTCTGTTTTGTGGTGCGTTCTGTTTTGTTTTTCCTGATTCACTCAAGACATCACTGAATCACACATTGGTGCCTTTTAGTCTGTTAAAAGAGGAGACTATGATAACTGAAGGACTGAAAGAAACCCTCATGTCAGATATGGGAGTGCTTAGGGATGATGAACTAAGAAGAGAAGAAGTGGGAGTATTGTGTGGTGTGGTCCAGTGTGATGGTATGACTCCTGCAGCCAGTCTCTGGAACATCCACCAAATGACAGGATAGTAGCCTTTATCATTGTTAGATGCTGTCAAGTCAGTTCTGATCCATAGTGACCCTATGCACACCAGAACTACACACTGCAATAAAGAAATAATACCAACATTGACCATAACATCCTGTTTCCCATAACAAGATGAACTACACCATTCAGAAGACAACCGCCAAAGAAAGGATATTAAAACAAATGACATATTGAAGAATAGTCTAAACTAATTGTTATGGGGGCCTATACCTGGGTACATGAGAGTACATTCTAGAATCAACTACTAGTAGGACTTTCTGAGATGGGAGGGGCAAGTAGGCAGATCATTCAGCAGCTAAAACATGGAGTTTCTTTTCTTAGTCTGCCTCACGGTAACACTAGAGACAGCGTGAGGCAGAAAGATGAGACAGAGAAATGGAGGCAGCTGAACCCAAAGTACCCGACAGAGGGCTAGGAGTGAGAACATTGCATGCCTTTGGGGCAGGAGGCTCGTTAGTGAGCGGGTTGCCCCAGATGCCTAATCAAGGGAAGGTAAGTTAAACTACCCAAGAAGCTGGGGTAGGTAAGCTAGGGAGAGCATCTTCAAACAAAGGCTTCACAACAGAGTGGGTGCTGACTCCACACAGCTACAATTGCCCAAGCAGATCAGAGACCGAGAGACCATGGGGTCGAAAGGCTAAGAGGTAAAGAGCTTTGTAACACTTGCCTGGGCAGACCATGGGGGCCAGCGTCTGGGAATGGCCTTGAGCACAGATGAGAGGAGGCAGTGCTAATGGAAGAATTGTGTTCTGAGTATTTCTGATGCTGAACTAGAACGGGCTAACTTCCCACATGGCCCTCATCATCAGATGGAGGCATGTCGGCCTTGGGTTGATGCGGATGATGGTGATTCTTCTCCCCCTGCTGAACTCAGAGGAGGTCAGACACAGCCCCCCTGCCATTTTTACAGAGGACTTGTCCAGAGTGCACCTGTTTTTGTTTTGTCTCCAAGGAAAGCAGGGAAGACCAAGTTGCTGATGTGTCTAATTGTTATCTTTCATGGGAAGTAACTCTCAAAGATATGCTGATGCTTACAGACGATAATGACTTTGGGGAACTGCCTGAAAATGACTTTCCCACCCTGTTCCCCTGCCAGAGACTGTTATAAGAGTTCAAAAACAAAAGTGCTTAGCACTCGCTTAGCAGAAATAGATGCTGATGTAACATTGCCTCTGGGACAGTTCGGTGTTAACCTTCCTGGGTAGAAAGGAACCAAGCAAACCCACCATGCAGTTGCCTAATTATAGGGTAAAAAAAAAAAAATCAAAACCACTGACTATTAGGAAAAAATAAACCATTTTAAACATTCTGTATAACTATTTTAAGTTATGGTTTCTGACCTGTTAAACATTTACTAAGTTGAAAGTGTGGGTGGCTGAGTGACGCAAGTAATTAAAGGTTTATTATTAGTCAAAAGATCACTCAGAGGCCTTGGGTGACTCCATGGAAACTGATAACAACAACATGCTTTAAGCACAGGCACTGGAATCTCAGTGGTAGGATTTGTATTAGAGCTTAAATTCTGAGCACCCTGTTTGGCAAAAGACTATGGAGTTCAGTGAAAGTCCAACAGTCATTTACACATTTACACATGGATTAAGGCCCCATAGATAATTTCCGTTCATTAACCAAGGGTATAGATAGTCTTGTCCCCTGGCAGAATGTCTTGGAGAGTAAATTGCCTCCACCTCTCTCCAGCCAGCCCAGGGAGGGGCAGTCTCTCTCTCATTTAGGGGCTTGTGTAAGTGTGTCCTCCATGGAGACAGACAGCACAGAAGTTACATAACCACGAGTGGTTCCCTACCTGTCTCACCCTGAATGCCTTGGTCTGAAGGCCTGACCAATCTTGTAAACCTTTCTGTCTTACAATGGATATGCTCCAATCATGGTCCCATTCCTGCTTCTGTAAGCCCACCTGTCACTGTGATGTCTTGATCTGTCATCAAGCAAGCTTTGTGGCAATTACATTTGCTTTCCATCCTCCATGCCACATGTATCTTATTTCCCAATGGTGAATCACCAGAAGCCATGTTAACTTCATCTTAGAGGCCTCCTTCTACCGGATGATGAGTCTGTGTTTTGTCTCTTTAAAACTTAAAGATGTTCTCTTTAAATTATATTTGAGGTAGCACAAAGGAACCTGTACAATAAGAGTCTGCTGAGATAAACTTTTTAAAAAATGCAAAAAGGGTATAGGGAATAAAGCTCCTGTATACAGAAATTCCTGGGGGGAGGTACAGGTAGTATGGCAGGGGTCAGACCAAATCCAGGGCTACATATGGTAGCCAACTGCAGTGGGGGGGGGGACTTGAGGGGGGAAGACATGGTGATGTGTAGAGAGGGAAAGGGGTGCTAACCCACCCAAGGGGAGTGTATTGTTTATATCTCCACAGGGAAAGAGGGACCAAACTTAAACCCAGTGATCCAGGATGTGAATGCAGCGTGACGGCATGGGACAGGGAGCCAGTGGAGGGGTCTGAGGGTCCAACCCCAATTTCAACTACATGGACAGCCAACTCTCTCCCCAGGGGAGCTTGCTTTGGAGGTCAGCACTGAAGCTACAGCTTGGGGAATGAGACATGCCTGACCAGAGCACGTGAGAAAAAAACGAAGGTGGAGGAAGAGAGAATGGAGTGCTTCCTGGCCCACTGAGCCTTCAGGACTGCCTATTCCCACTCAGAACAGCCGATGCACAGAGAGAACCATATGGCCAGCCCCACTATTAATCACGGCATCCCTCACTGACACAAGGCCCTACAGAGACACAATGGAGAAACCAGTTTGGGATTGTACCCTGTCTGACCCAGCCACACCATGGCACTGCACTAAGGGTGTGCAACAGAGCATGGAGTTCCCGATGAAGTGCCAACGATATACTTTGGGGCCAGAATGTGGCATCCCATCAGACTCAACTGGGGGACACTTGGACCTTGAACTATTTACAGGCTTTTATTTTATTATTATTACTATTATTATTATTATTATTTTACATATATATGACATGGGGGTTCTTATTGTTATTATCAGCATTCTATTTTCTTTGGTTGCTTCATCTTAGGATGACTTTTTTTTCTAGTACATATTGTTATCTCTGCAGGTCTAGCTAGATAAGAGAGGCTGGATGGACAGTCTGGAGGACAAAATAATGGGACTGATGGTTCCCGGGGAGACATGGAAGATGGGGAGGAGGGGAAAAGGAGATGGTGTTGACCAACCCAGGGGTAAGTAACTCAAAAGTAACTCAAGTAACTCAAGTAACTCAAAATCAGTGACAAGGTAGGTGTCAGAGGCCCGACAGGGAATGAGCAATAGTAATGCCACAGAGTAAAAATACTGAAACCCAAATGGAGACTGAGCACGATAGTGGGACAGGAAGAAAGTAAAAGGAAATAGAGAAATGAAATGACATTTATAGAGGCCTAATACAGGCATGTACATAGGTGAATATATTTATATATGACAATGGGGAAATAGATCTATGTGCATACACTTATAGGGTTAGTATTAAGATACCAGATGGGCATTAGAGCTCCACTCAAGTACTTCCTCAATGCAAGAACACTTTGATTAAGTTGTCATTCCATAATCTCACTTTCCTGACATGATCAGTGAAGACAAATATGTGCACAAGCAAAAGTGCTGAAGAAAGTTGATGGTGTCGGGCTATCAAAAGATGTAGCTTCTGGGATCTTAAAGTCTTGAAAGTAAACAAGCAGCCATCTAGATCAGATGCAATAAAACCCACATGAAAGCAGCACACCAGCTTGTGGGACCACGAGGTGTCAAAGTTTTCAGGATTCAAGAACTAAAAATCATAACATTGCATGTTCACCTCCCTGATATGATCGTGTGTCTCGTCCTTACCAGCATTTGGTGCTATTGCCATTTTTAATTTAGCCATTTGGACAGGTGTCCAGTGTGGTTGGCTGGTTGGTTGCTCTGTTTTAAATGACATTGTAGTGCGCTGTAAGCAAGTGGTTCGGATTCATGCCATGATATTTTTCAATCGTCTCATCTGTATGAGGAAACTATTCAATGAATAAACTCCAACCAAACGCTCTACCATTCAGTCAATTCTGACTCACAGCGACCCCCTGGGGGTTTCTGAAACTTTAACTGTCTCCCATCTTTCTCAGATCATGCCCAACAAGAAAACACTGGGCCATAATACATTTGAACTATGGTGTTGGTGGAGGATATTGAAAACACCATGGACTTCCAGAAGAATGAGAAAAATCTGTCTTGGAAGAAGTACAGCTAGAATGTTCATCTCTCTATTTTCTCTTTAATTTCTGTTTCCTTTTGTTTGCTTCCTAGTCCTTTTCTGTCTTCTCATCTTTGGTTTTAGGAAAATGTTCACAGTACAGTTTCATATTGTTCCTGGGTTTGATTTTTTTTTGGGGGGGGAGAATTATTCTTTAGGATTTCTGAGACTGTAAATCTTTTTTTTTCTCAATGATTTTATTGGGGGCTCTTACAGCTCTTATAACATTTAATACATCATTTGTCTCAAGCATATTTGTACACATGTTGCCATATTCATTTCCAAATATTTTCTACTTGAGTCTCTTTCCCCCTCCTTTTTTAACAAGTTATTTTATTGGGGGCTATTGCTGCTGTTTTTTTAAAGAGCACCTTCTTCTTGGGTGTTGTCTGGTTTATATGTAAGAAGCACATGCTACATGAATGTTGGCTTATTTGATGAAAGGTGACCTCTGAGAGTGTCTTCAGTTTCAGGTTAGACTGTCTCAAAGCAATTATCTCAGGGCTTCTTCAAGTTTCTTTGATATCAGTAGGTCTGACTTTCTTTTGAATTTTGTTCTCCATCTTCTATTCATCCTAATGGGGTTCTTCTTATTGTAGTTTTGGTCTGAGTGGTTGGCAATGGCAGCTGGGTATCAGAGAGGCTTTCTGGTTTCAGGTTAGAAGTGACTGGTTTATGAAGTCATCAGTTCCTTTGGAATACTTGCTTCTCTGGAAATACTTCATTGTTTTTTGTTATTTTGTGCTTCTGGAGGGAAGAGACGAATTGATTCTTAGAAAGCTGCTTTTAAGCCTTTTAGACCTTTGACAAAATTCCCAACAGTAGTACGTAAAACAATGTTTTTACGAATTATGCTTTGGCAATTATGCTAGATGTGCCTCCAGATGATGGTCTTTGGTCTTCAAGTCCAGTGGTTCACTGTTGCTAAGTAGATTCTATACTTGTGTCACCTATGTGCTCTATCTGTATTATATACATAGTATCTGTGCAGCATTTACCAATCCACATGTAGAAATATCTACCACTTTGCTTTAGAGACATGTCATCTAGAGGGATCTGATTATTTGAAGGAGACCTCATGTTTGATGAAATAGAGGGTCCATAGGGACACTGTACGTGACTAAGACTACCACAAGCACCACAACGATGGACTCAACCATGGGACAATCATGTGTGTGACAAGAAGCAGGTAAAATTTATTCTTTTGTACACAAGGTTGCCACAAGTCCGAGTTGTCCCCAATGGCAGTTATAGATCTCTGTGAGCCAGAAGAAGCTGAGTCATATGCTGTAGTCATTTTGCCTACTGATAGTAAGACTGAGAAGAGAGGACCTATCATATAGCAGAGACAGCCAGTAGGTAGAGCTACTCCGCCTTTTAAAGCCTGGCTGAGAAGGGAAGGTCTGAAGTTTTGTCATGCTGATGAGATTCTCACTCACTCAGATGAAATCATGTCAGTGGTTCATCCACTGTGAAGCTTTTGAATTCTAGAAACTGGACCACTACCAAACTTGGGACAATAATGGATATATTCAGTCTGTATTCAGACTTTGAAGGCTTCCTTCTGTTTCTGTACTTTTCAGATAAGTTAATGATCTATTTAAATAACAATCTGAACTTTTCATCACTCTGAGTGTCCTCCTAGTATTTGTTAATATTCTTAATACAATCTTTAAGCAGATTATTGATAACAGTGGGATTGACTCCAACACCTGATATGTCTAAGTGTTTCTTAAGACAATAAATGGGAGACATACGATGCTGTAGAGAAAGACTCGGCTCTGTACCTCTCTAAACAGTTAAAGTCTAAGAAACTCACAGCAGGTCACTATGAGTCTGCGTGGACTCAATGGCAGTGAGTCTATGATGCTGTAAAGCCAAAGGGACCTTCCTGTCATTGGGTGTTTGATATACAAACTAAAGACTTGCAATGAACAATAGGAGGTGTAGATTACTAAGGGAGCTTAAAACCATACATTTAATTTCTAAGGATTAAGACCAAAGCAATAATATAAAGAACAATAACAACAACATCTGTCAGGGGTACCAGTCCCTAACATATCATCATGGGTCTGGTAGGCACAATTGTACAGCCATAATAAGTAAAGATTATAGCAAAGTCAGAAAATGTGAGAGATGGAAATAATGGAGTCAGACACATTCTATGGTAGCATGCTCACCTCAACCTGGCATGACGGTCCACAGGGAGAGAGAGGGCAAGAGGAAGAGAGGTCATGGGGAAAGGGGACAGGGGAGAGAGGGAGGCAAGGGAGAGGAGTTGGGGAAGAAGAAGCAATCGGGAGAGAGAGAACTTCTTTATTCTAAACAAGGCTTGTAAATATTTGGGGGACGTGCATGTCCCCTAATTATAGGTAAGGACATCCATCACAGGAATGGGTTATTATCAGAGGAAAGCCAGCCTCTGATACATGCATCACGGGTTCGATAGGTGCAGTTGTAAACCATTAATTATTATATATTATAGTAAAGTTATAGAGAGCATGAAGAAAGAAAGAATAAGAGTCGGACACATTTCATGGTAGCATGCTCACCTCTGCCAATTTGGCCATTCAGGTGGAGAGACAGCAAGTGGGGGAAGGGATTACATGAGTGAGAGGGGCTGAGAGTGTCTGACACTGACAGCGGGGGAGAATGGGGGCAGGGAGCAGGAGGGAGTCCTTACTGTGCTCAAGCCATATATACCCTTTGGTGCCATGTAAAGTCCCTAATTACAGGCAAGGACATACGTCACAGGAAAGGACTGTACCATCACAGGAAGGGTATGAGCTAGGGTGTATTCGTAAACCCAATGGGAGGGACTAGGGGTATAGATGTGACAAGAAAGGTGGACCCTTGACTCGATATGGCTGCCTAACACTGATCACCCTTGGGTGGGCTTGATCTTTGTCTCCTAAATCTGCCTATCAGAAGGGAGTGGACCCTCCTTAGGGTGGGACGGGCTGTACTGATGGCTATTGATAGCCAATAACCCTAAGGAAGAACACCCTGCTGACCTCTAGGTGCATAGTCATATTACAGGTGTAGCAAGCAGCTAAAGTTTGGCATATATTTGGGGAAATTGCCTGAGAGAAATCTTTGTTTCCCACAGGTTGTGTTATAGGTAATACAGCAATGAGGGGGATCAACTAGAGATGTACACAGAATAGGAATGGGTGGCATTGGGGTCCTACAGGTGACAAGATGGGCAGACCTTAGATTCATGATTGCAGTCTACCCTTGATCTGGAGACTTGATTTAACCAAAACTTTCAGAGGAAGTGTCCTATTGTCTTAACAACCAGGGAGTGAGCCCTACCTTTTCTGGGAGAGATAATGGCATCTAGATGCCTGGAAATTTTCGGGGAGAATATCTCTAAGCAGCTGACCTCCCACCAAGTGCTGAAAAACAGCTTCCAATTAGTTGGTAAAACTTTGGAATGGGAATTAACTTTTATAAATCCCACAAACATCGAATTCTCATACCCTGGCTATTGCTTACTGCACTGAGGAAAAATCAATGAGTCAACAGAGGGAGCCAAAGCTGCTCAGCTTCTGGAAAATGGGACTTATTGCACTGTCCACATGGTAACCCTGGGGACAGCAGGTATCATTGTAAAAGGGAAAAGGTGGCAGCCAATGTCAGTACTGAAAAAATAATTTCTGTTCTGCTACAATGACAGTTTCTCCTGTTTCAGAACACATTTTGGGGGGCATCACTGCGCTGGGAGCTACCCAGCGCTGCTCCTGAGAGCCCGCCACTGGATTTGAACCACCAAGCCCGCGGGCCACAGTCCCGTACTCAACCACTCAAGCTACCGGGGCTCAGCCCCAGAACACATTTTAACAACAACAGCCAACCAACCAAAGTCTGCCATGGAGTTAATGCTGACTCCAGGTGACTCTCTAGGACAAGGTAGAACAGTTCCTGTGGATGTCCAGGACTGTAACTCTTTATGGAAGTGAAAGTCTTATGTACATATGCAAATATATTTATATACGATGATGGGGAAATAGGTCTATATGCATATATTTCTAGGCTTGGTATGAGGGTAGCAGATGAACACTTTGTTCTATTATGCTGGCCTTCCATGATGCTCACCTTCCTGACATGATCGCTGAAGACAAATGGGTACATAGCAAGTGAGGTCTTAAAGGCTTGAAGGTAAACAAGCAGCCATCTAGCTGAGAAGCAAGGAACCCACATGGAAGCAGCACACCAGCCTGTGTGATCATGAGGTTTTGAAGGGATTGGATATCAGGTATCAAAGAACAAAAACTCATATCATTGTGAACAGGGGGGAGTGTGCAGTGGGGCCCCAAAGCCGATCTGTGGGCAACAGGACATCCCCTTACAGAAGGGTCACGGGATAGAGATAAGTCGGTCAGTGTAGCAATGATGAAACATATAACTTTCCTCTAGTTCTTAAATGCTTCCTTCCTCATATGATCACGATACCTATTCTACCTTAAAAAACCAGCGAGACCAGAGGATGTACAATGGTACAGGTGATCCCTTCAGGACCAGTGGTGAGACTAGCAATACTGGGAAGGAGGAGTGAATAGAAAAAGGCAACCAATTAAAAGGATCTACAGATAAGCCCCTCCCTGGGGGACAGACTGCAGGAAAGTGGGTAAAGAGAGGAACTGGGACAGCGCAAGATGAAAAACTAATAATAGTTTATAAATGATCAAGGCTTCATGAGGGAGGAAGTGGAAAGGGAGGGGAAATAAGGAGCTGATACCAAGGGTTCAAGTAGAAAGCAACAGTTTGGGGAATGATGAGGGCAACAAATGCACAACTGTGTTGACACAACGGATGCGTGTGTGGATTGTGATATGAGCGGTACGGGCCCCAATAAAATAACTTTTTAAAAGGCTGGGGGTGGGGAGTAAAAAGTCTTACCTTTCTCTGTGGAACAGTTCTTGGCTGTAAACTGCTAACCTGGAGGTTAGCAGACGATGTGACTTGTAACCACTATGCCACCAGTGAAGAAAACCCTAAGTAAATGGAAAAGCTGTCGTCTTCCTCTATGACGATGATATACAAGAGCGTCCCTCTTTCTAATGTTTTTTCTTATTGAAGTATGATATAGATACAAAAGATGCATTTAAATATTTACACAGCAAAGCATGCATCATTTTGCTGTAGCAAAGTGTGTTAAAGAAACTAGATACTTCCCAGCTAACAGAAAGAATAGTATCTGGGAGTCTTAAAGTCTTGCTTACAAACAAGCAGCCATGTAAGAGAGATGTCAACTAAGTCCACATGAAAGAAGCACACCAGTCTGTATGATCCAAGGGGTATAAATAATATGATCCAAATATCAAAGGGGGAATTGTATCAGAGTTTAAATTCTGAACATCTGGTTTTCAGAAGGCTATGGTTGAAAGTAGAAGCCCCAAATCCATGTCGGGGATAAGTAGATGGATTAAGTCTCCAGTGAATTCCCTCTGATCATAGCTGAGGGAAATGAATGACCCTGTATCAGGCAGAGAGTATTGTAAAGTGAATTCTGACAACCATAGATCAAAATTTATCTTAGCACGTGATCTCCCTCTTGACCCATTATAAAGCTGTTTCAGTTCCTTTTTAAAGTAAAAGGGACTGCAGTCCACTGACTTGGCGGTTCAAATCCACAGCAGCTTTCCAGGAGCAAAACTGGACCTCCCACTCCCACCAGAGGCAGTGATGCCCCCCCCCCCAAAAAAAAAGGTAAAAGGGAAATGCACTTGGATTAACTTCATTTAACTATGGTCCAGGGATATAAATAGTCTTGTATCATGCAGAATGCATTGGAAAATGGATTGCTTCAGATGTAGTTAGGTGATTTCCCTTATGACCTATTTAAATTTTTTTGTTTTTATTTTAAATAGAGATTTTGGGGTTTTTTGTTATTCCTTTTAGTTTGGGGGTTTAAATGTTGCTTTTAGTTGTTTTTGTATACAAAATCAAAATATGTGAATCTATAAAGACAACAACTGGATTAAAAATGCCTATTGCAGAGGATGTTGGGGGGAAATGGAGAACTAATTGTAAGTATAAAAATGAAAAAAAAATGTTCTAACACAGATTGTGATGATTATATAATTCTTCTTGATGTTATTGGACCATTGAATTGCATGATTTGTGAATTACATAAAACTGTTCAGAAAAAATAACACCCAATGATTTCTATGTACAATTTATTCAGTAATTTTGATTACATTTTTCATATTACTATCTGCATGCAAATCACTATCAGCCCTATCATTGTCTGCATGCAAATTATTTTAGACCCACTAAATTAGATCCTCCATCCCCTAAATGTAAATCATCTCCATCTGGCAAGTGGTGATTCTATTGATCATATCACTAATTTAGCCAATGTTAAAGAATTTCAAATACTGTTTAGAAAAGGAAAGTATACATGTATATAGCAGCTTTTTAGAGCAGAATACATAGATTTTTGACCCATACAGAAAAAAACTCAATTAACTGGACTCTGCAAACAATGAGGGTTGGAGATAGGGCAAACTTTTAATACTGCTCATTCACAAAAGCAGAATTATGCCTGCTGGACTAACATTTTTAACTTCCCGCTTTTACTACATTTTGCTTTCTTTCAGAGTGAGGTTTTTATTTATTGCTGTTGCTAATTTCTTTTTTTAAATGGTTTTCTTTATATGAGATCCAGAATAAGCAAGCCTTTAGAGACAGCAACGAGACAGCAACTCTTTCTGGAAGTTAGGACCAGGGAGATTTGGGGGACAGGAGATACTATTAACAATGAATACAAGAATGAAGAAAATGTTCCAAAACTGAATGCGGCGATGATTACACACTCTTTATATGACATGTGAATCACATATGAGCAAAATGGTTCAAAAAAAAATCAAACTTCTGCTCTGTCAAAAAAGAAAGGAGAGAATGAAAACGTGACTCTAAACCGTTGAGCCAGTAACACGAATTCCATGTATTATTTGATGGTACCTAAGCAGTATCCACAGTAGCATCTTAAGCGTAATCCTTGGAGTTGAGCCTCAGAGCGGAAACGGAAAGCCAAGACCGCGCGCTCGCGCCAGATTGCAAGCCTCCCTCCCTCCAGCCCGCCTTCCCTCAACTCGGAGACCAGTTTGCGCCGTGCGAGGACCTCGGGAGACAGCGAAGGCGGGAAACACCCAGGCGCGGAAGCGGAACGAAGCCTCTCCCTACGCTCCACTTCCAGGCCCAGGGCTTTTCTGTAAAGGGGCGTAGCCCTCTCGGAAGCCCCGCCTCCACCTAGGCACCCGAGGCACCCCAGGCACTTGCCCGGAAACCCTTTCATCAGACAAGCCGGGGCGCTTTGCCAAGATGAAGTCCCGCCCTTCTACGCGCCTCCAGGTGAACCAAACAGCGGCGAAGCCCCGCCCCTCGCCACGCTGCGCGTGCGCCACAGAGAACTAATCTAGCAGGGTTCAGATGGTGTCTGCTGGAGAGCACCCCTCCCTGGGTGTGTTCGAATGTCGTCTCTGTGCTTTGTCAGCTCCATACAGCTATGTGGGACAACCTGCCTTCCCCCTCCCCCCCACCCACCCCCAGCACGCAGTCTCTCTTCCTACTGGAGGAGAGCTATGTCCTGCCAGCAAGGACAAATTTCTGGTCCTTGGCTCCTGATGCAATGTATGTAGCCGACGTGTGTGTGCGGGGGCCCGGAGTGCAGTCTGTTCTACGCCAAGAGATTCTGCCTCCCTTGTGTCTGGAAGAACATTGCTGCTTTCCCTTAGGAAATCCGGCAAGACATGGAGAATCAAAAGACCCCTGCAAAGATGCCTGACAGCAAGTCCAGCTCTGGCACTGGAGGGTAGTTGGTGCCAGACACTAGGCTGTCTTGGAGCCCAGGCTGCAGTGTCCTCACTGCTTCTGGGTGTGTCTGTAGTCCGGGAGATCCAGGCAAGCGGCCTACAGCAACAATGCCCAGACCCTTAAGTAGCCACCAGACTAGTGGGTGGAAAGTCTTATGGATCCAGTGGCAGTGGAAGCATTTCAGCACCTCCATGTGGCCCTTTCAGCCCCATGATTCTGGCTCCATCAATAGAGCTCCATGTGTCTTGTCAATAAGAATATCTTGCAGTGAGACAAGCAGAGGTTGTACCTGGCCTCCAGTTAGCTATTTATTTCCTTTTGCTTCCAAATGAGATCCTTAACCTGCAACCTGATTGACAGGCTAGACTCCACCCCTTTGCAAGTTGACAGGAGATTGTTACTGCCATAGACCACCCTGGGTCACCAGTTACCTCTCTTCTGTAGAAGGCGAGAGTTATGCCAATCCACTGTCAGGCCAGCCTACTCTAAAGGTGGGCCATTTTAATTCACAAAAAGTACATAGTCTGCCGTGACTCCTTTTAACACCGTAATTCTTGGTATAAGCTTTAAAAAGATCCTATAACATCCATTGGAGATGGTTATGTTCCTTTCACACTAGTATTTTTGGCTATCTTCTCATTCTTAACATCAAAAAACAGTAAAAGAACAACATAAAAATTTCTGAGTGGTCAATATCACAAAGTCCTTTGCCAAAACAAATTTTCCACTGTATGTAGTGCAGTTTCCATGTCCTAAGTAATGCGACTGTCCAACTGACTGTCTGTAGAAGAGTCTTAATAATCAGAAAAATCTAAGTAATGTAAGCTGCAATGTTTGATTACCTATTTTAATCAACACTGCAATTCTGCAAACAAAAACATACATAACAAACAAAGTCACAGATAAAACAATCCCAATCAAACCATCTGGGTCCTGATAGGTTAAATTAATAATTCATTCATTTGATCCATCCAAATTCCAGGTCTCAGTATAACATCACCCAATGTTTTTTTCTTTAAAAAAAAAAACATTTTAAAAGACATCACGTGAGGTTTAAAATTTATTAAACAAAAATGTTTGGTAACAACAGCCAAAAATTTGGGTTTTTTTTTTTTTGTTTTTATCCAGAAGTCTGATCAGTCAGGTCTGTGACTATGAGGCTAATAGTCACCTGTCTAGTCAGTGAGAAAGAGGAAAGGGGGAAAAATGACGTAAGAGTTGTGAGAGAGGGACCATAAAGACACAAAAAGGACAACTAACCAAATTAAGGCTAGGAAAGCAGTGGTCTGAAAAGACAAGCAGCCCCTTAATTAGGTTACTAGACTTGTTAAGCAGTGGTCTCTAAAGACAGGCAGCCAACTCTAGGTACCAGATTTCTTGAGCAGTTCCTGGTGAGAAGGAGCTAAGGGAAGCTATGGCCCGGTCTGACCCTCATCCTCAGCCAAACGGTGAAGCCCAGAATCAGACTCACCTCCACAGGTATCAAGCAGGAATGAGGCTGTGTTCCCCTAGCAGTGCTCAGGAGAGGCAACCATTCCAGGAACCTGTTAGTCTCAAATGCTGCCCCTCTATCTTCCCTCCAGAGGCTACTGGGAGGTGGCTCTTAGGACACCATGGTCTTTTCTGATCAGCACACCAAATGTTTCAGAGTCGAGTAAATAAAGACCACTACAATGTCCAATAAAAAAAAATCTTGTTGCTGTTGCTGAAAAATGATATGGAATGTGACATTTTCCATTCTACCCTTTTCCTGGTGTATTTTGTTATTGTTATTGGTAGGTGTCATTGAGTTGGTCCTAATCCACAGGGACTTAATGCACAGCAGAACGAAACACCACCCTTATAATTGCCCAAATGAGCTTGTGCCTCTTGTCTCAACCATGGTGTCAACCCAACTCATTGAGGACCCTTCTTTTTTCTTCAATTCCTTCCACTCTACCAAGCCTGATGTCTTGCTTCAGGGACTGGTCTTTCCTAACAGCATACCAAAGTATGTAAAACAAAGTCTCTCCATCCTTGCCTCTAAAGAGCACTCTGTCCATATTTCTTCTGGTATCTAGCTAAGGTGTCAATTACTGTGTTTGGTGTGACCCTTATCAATCAAGTTCTGTTTGTGTGACCATTGTCCTTAGTTGAGATCAATCTTTCCTTCAGCATGACATGAACTCTGTTTTCTATAGAATGATTCCCTTATTCCTATCCCTGTTAACTATTAATTTAACAAGTGCAGTGTCTACTGTATAAAGCTAGGTGAATTTTCAGAAACTGAATACACCCATGTAGTATCAACTGGATCAAGACACAGATTATCAGCTCCTCAAGACCCCTCCTTCTGCTCACTTCCCAAAGGTATTGATTATTTTGATTCCTGATGCCATAGGCAAATTAAGAAGCCTCGGTGGTGCAGTGGTTACCCATTGGGCTGCTGACCATGCAAGACAGGGCTTTCAACTCCTAAAAGTCAGCATTGACTCAGTGGCAGGGAGTTTCATTGGTTTCAGTTTTGCACTAAATGAAAGAAACTAGTATGTGCTCTTTTGTTTCTGACCTCTTTCACTACACAAATTTTGTTTGAAATTCATTCAAATGTCATTAATTCCATTGTTGTGGTGCTATTTCATCATTCCATTGAATCAAGGATATGCCATCATTAGTTTATTCCCTGTATGGCTCATGAGCATTTTGGTAGTTTCCAATTTGGGGTGGTTACAAGTAGGAATTGTATTTCATTGCCAGGAGTTGTGGCACTGGACGATGGTGGTCATGAACTTGGTGTCAATTTCATGATTGGGAGTGGAGGGGTGGGGTCTAGCCTGTCAATCTGGAGATAGCATATGAAACCTCTGTGTGAGCATGGCTTTCTCTGAGAATTCTGGGAAATCTCATGATATTTCCCCTGTGGAGGTGAAAGACTATAGACGCAGTCTCTTGGAGACAGTCTACTGACAAGACATGATGACAGAATGCAAGGAACTGGAGGAGAAGTCACATGGGCTTGCCTTGATGGGACCAGACCTCTGGGGCCAGAGAAGCCACAGAGAAGTCCTTGCCAGTGCTGACATGCTTCTACCACCACTGGATACTGCTGATGGACCCTGAGCCCTGGAAATGAGGAGCCATGGGGAGACCCTGCGAGCAGCAAGATGCTTCTACTGCTGCTGGATACACAAGACTGTACCCACTGTCCTGTGATTGTCCTGATGTCATTGCACATGTTTCATGAGTCAGAAGGAGACTTTATAGACTGGTATCGGATATATGGGCTAATATCAGACTTTTGACCTTGGACTGGACAAGGTTGGGCTGCTTTCTCAATGTTCCATTCCTCTTGTATATAAACCTTTCCCTTATATCCATATGCGTGTTTATGAATTTGTTTCTCTAGTCCACCCAGACTAACAAAGTGGCCAACAGCACAAGAGGACTCTGCTGGAGCGTTTGCTCACCCCCTTCTCTTCCCTGTCCTGCTTTCTCCTTAGCACTCCCATCGATTGCCTGTGAATCCTCTTCTCAAGGTCAGCTTCTATGGAATATGACCTAAGGGGCACCAAAGCCATTTTAATTTAATATGAGAGAGAAGAGTGAAGAGATTACATTGGGAGATTGGATATGCTACAGAGGTTGATATTCGGGTTATACATACATTGTGCTTCCAAGGAGCTCATTATTGTTGGATAGATAGGATGTTAGATAAAACCAAAAATATTTATAAAGTGGAAGGTGACATACGTGACTCCAGAGAGATGGGAGCACACGTCACCAAACAGGGAGGAAAGGAGGAGATTGGAGGAAGCTGTGACATTTCATCCAAGCACTGAAGCATGACTAGGAAGTGGAGATGTAGACACATCAGGCATGGGCACCAGTTTATATCTTGAATGAAATATTAGGAAGTGATATGCTCATGGTTCTAAGTTTTCATGACACAGAAATCTAGATGAAAAACTAGGATAATTTTATTTTTGACAGGTGATTATTTACTTCATTCAGCCCACTCAATCCAGGAAAACAAGCTGATGCATAAAGATATAAATCAACAGTTTCTCATTACAAGTGTCATTAAGAATATAAAGTAATCCTTCTAACATAGGAATGTTTTCTGATGATAGATACTTCTGAAAGAACAGTAAAGTTGCTAGGTAGGAAATGGACACAATCCTCTATTTCCTTCTTCAAGGGAAAAGTGAAATAGATGTACTAATTTCTGACTGATGTTCCTCTTCAAGACTCAGGATTTCTCCAGTAGTTTAATCTCCAATGACAGCTTATATACCTCCAGGGCCATTCTCACATCTTGTGGATTTGGGAGACACTGCATGAGCTTTCTGCCTGCTAATACTTGCTCACAGCCTTGGGGGACTTTCTGAAAGAGATAGACAACAGGATGGTTTTGAGAAGCTCCTTTTCAAACTATGAAGATGGCGTCACAGGTGCCTTAATTTCCTCACAGTAATGGATGGAATCCAAAAGATACTTTGTATCTCAGCCAAGTGGCCATCCCAGGGCAGTGGTATGGACTGGAATACATTTTCCCAAAAGAAATGTGGAGGTGCTAGCTGTATCTATGTAGATGATCCCCATTGAAGTAAACGCTTTCTTTTATTATATTAATGACATCTTATCAGAGCAGGTGAGTACCAAATCTAATTACTTCTGAGTGCTGTCTTATGAATGAGTCCAAATCAACTAGACAAGAACAAATTTAGCTTCTTCTGGTTTGGTATCTTATAAATAGAGCAGGTGAGACAGAGCTAAGCATTGGAGGAAACCAGAGGCCATGTGAGGATTTCTTTTTGAGCAAAGAACACTATAAATGGGTGACAAACACCAGAAATTAAGTGAGAGACCAAGACGAAACATGGCCAAGGATCCAGTTTGGATTTTTGGCCTCCAGAATTGTGAAAAAATAAATTTTTCTTGAAAGGCAGAATACGTGGTCTATTTTTGCTACTATAGTTCGTAGTGTCTAAGATCAGAATCCATGAATAACTGATGATGCAGGCAAAGGACACGATGCAAAGGGAACCCAAAGCGAGTTCCAGGGAAAACTGTGGTAACCCACCCAAAATGGAACAAAAGCATAGCATCTATTTTAGAAAGGATAGGCCTGGGGTCAGTTCACTGGGGCCTAGGAGGCCTGCCCACCTAAGGTCTGGCTGGAGCCTTCTCACTCTGAGAATTAGAAATCGTCTCAATCGGCTCATGACAATGCTTCCAGGTTGAAAATGCTGATTAAAACTTCCGGGATTGGGCTGAGCCCTAGTAGTTTAGTGGTAGTTTGTGGGACTGTGACCCACAGGGTTGACAGTTCAAATCCAGCAGCAAGGCTGGGCTTGCTACTCCCACCAGGCAGTGATGCCACCCAAAAAAAAAAAAAAAAAAAAAACCCTGCGGGATTGAATCAGCTCAGTGATGAGCCCTGCCAAGAGACAGATCTCATTAATGGCGGCGAAGTCCGTGCCATAGCGTAAGCTGCCCGTGTTAGGATATCCCGGGTACTTACCCACTCACACTTGGGCACCTCCGGGTACCAGGTTCTCTTCTCTGAGCAAGTGATATTTGGGGTGCCGATGATATCATAGCCACGATCACACTGGATGGTGACATGTTCAGACTCGACATATGAAAACTTATCCACAGACAGCTTCCCATTTTCTATGTCTGGTTTCAAGCACAGAGCTAAAATAGAAGCACAATTTTAAAAAATCATTGTTGATTCTCAGGAAAATATTATATTAATACTGTAGATTATTAAAGGGTGAGAAACACTGATAATAAACTGTACTTTTACTGAGAGTTATTCTTTGTCTCCATTTATTTTCTCATACTAATGAAATTATTAGTAATAACGATGTTTTTATACACATACAACATGTCACTGGGAGTACCAGTCCAAACAAATATGACTTTCTCCACTTAGCTAAGGAGAAAGTGAGCAGCAGAGAATTTATACAATTTACTCATGGTTTCAGAGTTTTGGGGTAACATCGTTATGTTATAAACTTCAGCACTGTAATCTCAGAATTTGAGTTTTCAAACCTACTCTAACTCAGAGTCTTAAATAGGAGATTTTATTCTTCCTTTAAGAACCTCCTGGGTTACCATTGAGCTTTAAGCACAAAAGGGTTTAAGCTCAATAGCTCAACAGTAGTTCAACTGCACCAACTATGCTTAAGGAGAAACTATCTGACCCTGTAAACATTTATAGCCTCAAGAACCCCTGGGACCGTCTACTTTCGCCTACACAGTTGTTATGCGTCAAAAGGGACTTGATGGCAGTAGATCGAGGCGAGGACTCATTTTTATTCTCCTCTTAATAGCTTCCTGTGTTAACTAGGGACAACCATGAGAAGTGAGCTCCTGGAGAGTAATAAAAACGCCACTTGGAATTAAAGAGACAGACTTAACTTTAACCTCATTGTGTCATCACAGCTTGGTGGTTAACAGCAACACAAATCTCTTTTCAGATGAACTTCATTATGCATAAGACTCAAATAGTTCCCAGATGCTTGGTAAATTCCCACAGGGAGTCCTCATTCAGGCTTAAGTAGATGCTCACTAAGATTGTTTAAAATCCTCATGGATAACTCTCAAAATTAACAGACTTTGTGTCTAGGTTCAGAATCCGAATCACATATGCATGGACCCGATTAATATAAATACACTTGATTTATGACAATGAGAGCATCACAGAGCAGTGCAGAAACTATCGTGTGTTCCATTACATAATTATGCAGCCAACCCCTTCTTTACACCATAAATCAACAGCAATTCCAGACGAATGGGAGAGATCAATGTGAAACATAAAGCAACAAGAGTCCCAGAAAGGAATATGAGAATATTTTTGTGACCTGTATGGAAAATGTATCCTAAATAGTGCACAAAAGCTCGAATTATCAAGTAAAATAATTAACAAATTAAATTATAATATAGAACTTTTGTTCATTAAAACTAGGGCACTCAAAAAGAAAACTAGGGCACTCAGATCCATAAGTCTGGAAAGACACCTCTTTCCATGGGGAAGAACAGCAAAAAATATGGGGGGAGATAGAAGTCAGTGTGAGACATGAAAATAATAGCAATGTACAATATATCAAAGAGTAATGAGGGTAGAGGAGGGGGAGGAGGGAAAAAGAGGAGCTGATACTAAGGATTCAATAGAAAGTAAATGTCTAGAAAAGGATAAAGGCAGCATATGTACAAATGTGTCGGAGGCAAACGATGCATGTTTTGTGACAGGGGTTGTAAGAATCCCCAAGAAAATGGGGGGGGGGGTTACTAATAAAAATGTGTCTTGTCACAGCCACTTGAATGATTGGCTTTATCTACTGAGGGTGACGATGTGCAAACTCTATGAAACAGCATCTCTCTTGCTAAGTTTATCACCAACAGAAATAGAGGCATCTTTATACCAAGAAACATATCCAAGCATTATCCCTAGTATTCTACAACATGAAAATGCAAATTTAACCAATATTAGCTTGGAAACATAATGCATGAGATATTCATCTGATGAACAATCATGCAACATTGAAAACTATCAAAAATCACAATGAATAAACTTCACTACTTGCAAAGAGATTACTTATTTGTAAAATCATAACAGAGAATGAAGAAGGCAGGCATAAGACAGCTTGTACACAATTCCTTTTGTTAAATAATAGGCAAAACAGGATTATAGTTTTAGAATTTATAATAATGGCCCCATGATGGAGGAGAGTCAGAAAATAACTAGAAGACCACTTCCGGTATGCTGTGATGGCAATGTCTCTGGACCTCAGTGGTAGTTCACTTTGTGACTACTCACTGATACCAAGGTTTATACACAGTTCTGTTATAGGTTATAACTGGATGCACACTTTTCTTAAGCAAGAAGCAAAGTGACCTTTTAAATTACTCCTGGAGGGACATGTCTTGGTAATAGGGGTTGCTTCAAGGGTGATCAACTGTGATCATTCACGCTTTGTAATTTGCCTGTTGAACCTACCTTCATGGCAAAAGTGATCAATGAAACTGGAGTTACCTTTACATTGAGGAGCTGGAGATTTCCAACCTGAATAAGTGCAGGTGATTTTATCCTGCCCAACCAGGACATATCCTTTGTTACAGGTATACTGCATCACCGTAGTAAATGATAGCAATGAGCTCACATCTTGATAGGATCCATGGGCAATCCTTGGAGGCACTCTGCAGTCTTCAACGTAGAGAGAGAACAGTGGGAGAGAGTAAAGCAGAGTGCTGTTGAATTAACTTTGGGACTAGGGCCTCTTTGTACTCTATGATGACATTCAAACGTGGATTTTACTTTCTTCACAGGATCACTAAACTATAGCACTTTTCATGGACTTGCTGCTGGGAAAGCAGGAAGGTTTCCACCAGGAGTCACTCTGACAGAACCATCTTCCGTCATCATCAGGCAAAATAAGAAAGATTATTTATAAAGTTATTTTTTAAAGGCTGACAACCCAACTGAAAAATTAGCCAATGGACCTGAACAGACAAGACACTTCACTACAATTATAATTACACTAATGAGCAGCAACAAACTTATGAAAAGGTACTCAAGCTTACGAAAAATCAAAGCAAAACAAAATCTGTTCCTTACAGCCAAGAAAACTCATGGAATAATCCAACTCTGTCCACAGGGGCCACCGGGACTCAGAATTTATTTGACAGAAATTATTTGAAACTAATAACAGCAACCTGTCAATAACTGTTGTCATCTTTCTGATAGGAAGAATCATCTTCCACGTAAAGAGGCGTCCCTAATATGTCTATGCTTTCCCCTGCCCTCACTTTTTATCTTGAAGGAAGCATGACAGCTATAGCTTTATATCCATCTGCCAGCTGAGAAAACCATAGTCAGCTTTTTATGTTTTAGGGCCAGGCTAAACTATCCCTCTAAACTATCCCAAATCCCCCATTTTTCTCCCGCTTCAGGTATTTCAGGGGAAACTTGACTACATGATAAAAGCAGTTCTCTCAGGCAGGAAATAATGCTGCCTAATAAAATAGGAAAATGGTGGTGGTGTCCTGAGTTGTCCTCGACTCACAGGGACCCAACGTGCCACCGCATGAAACCCTGCCCAAAGCTGTCCCAGCCTTCCAGTGCTGTGAGGACCGGGCTCATCCTGGCAGCCACAGCATCAGTTTATCTGGTTGGGTCTCTCACTGTCTTTCACTGGCCCTCCCGCAAGCATCATGTCCTGTGGTCAACTCTCCTTGAAGGGTGCAGGTCTTCCCCAGTCAAAGTTTGAGTCTTTCAACGTGAGAAATTCATCTTTTGCTACAGCAGATAGTGTTCCAGCATGATTCACAAACTTCTCAGTGGCTAATCTCTGTTAGGCAGCCTGTTTCTTCTTCCTAATCTGCCTTAGTCTGCAAGCTCTATTGAAACCTGTCTCTCATGGCGGGATTTGAAATCCCTGTGGCGTTCCAGCATTACAGCAACACGAAAGCCACCATCGTACAACAAGCAGATACAAGAGTGGTGGAAAATACCACTTGATAAATGTACATTTCCATGTAAATAACATAAGACTCTAATTTCCGTAGCAACCGTTTTGTCAAATTCTCCCAGGATCTTTCATGTCTCATTAATTTGTCAAGTTCCCTCACATTGCAAGAGCAATGTCCTACACTGATAGAATGGTTGTTACTCGAGAAGATTTACTCAATAGTTATGACCTTTGATGACATATTTTGCTTGGTGTATGGGTTTTTCCCCCCAAATTAATTAGCAGCTTACCTTGGAGATAGAAAGATTAACTTAATAAGAAAGTCACTGTGTTACAATTTAGAAGCATCTATTTCGATATAATGAAACAATTCGAAAAGTAAAAGCTATTTCTTGCGAACACAGCTGTGCAGCGACTCAGTACTTTGTTATCCTAACCATAACAGCCTATATTTGAAAGGGACTCATCTCTGTCATAGTATTCAATGTTTTGCTCTCATTCATAATTGTACTCTCAAACTTCTCCTGAACGATCACTTCTGAATTTGCACTCCCTGTGAGGAATTGCCCATTGAGAATTTTTTTTTTTCTCCATGCCTTGGATAAAGCGTCCCACCCCTCCCATAACCGCTGTACTCACCACACGAGATTAAAGGACACTGCAGCAGGGTCAAGACCCCCAGAAGGCCCAGTGCTGGGAAATGGCTCAGCCACACGGGAGCCATGGAGCGAGTCTGTGAAATGCAGGTGTGGAGGAGCTCTGTGCTCTCAGACGCCCTGAATCAAAATGAAGAAAAGCCTCCTGAGAAATAGTTGAAATGAAGCTGGAGCCAGAGAACTAAGCTCTGGCAAGTTCCCAATACCGTGTCACTAAAGAGGAAGAGCCAGGGACGGCTAGCAGGTCAGGTTCTGGGCAGAGCTCCTGAACCCCCCTTCTCTGGAAGAAGAGCCGAGTGCTGGCGATGTGAGTGCTCCAAGATGCTGAGTATTCGTGCTAGTAACCTAACCTAAGCTTTGCTCACCCCTGCGGGAGGCCCACGTTGAGTTCCCTTCTGGGCATGCGCATACTCCTTCTCTGAGGAAACAAGGGCAAAAGGCAAAAGGGCAAAGGCACCACTGCTCCGGAAGCGCTTAGCACAGTGCATGTGCCGTGGGTTCTGCAGGAATTACAAGTCACAGCTAAAGGAAAGGCCCTGAATTAGAAGCAGTGCTTGTCCAGAGGAAGGGTGTCATTGGTTAAGGCAGTGGTTCTCAACTTTCCTAATACTGTGACCAACCCGCCCCGCCCCCTCCGCCCCCGACCATAACATTATTTTTGTCTCTACTTCATCACTGTAATTTTGTTTTTGTTATGAATCGTCATGTAAATATCTGGTATACAGGATGTATTTGCATCGTTTCTAATTGAACATCATTAAAGCACAGTGAGTAATCACAAAACAATGTTATTCTATAGTGTGAAATATTTATTTCTAATGACAAATAAATGAAATTTTCTCTCAAAGCATGGTGTAGCATGGGTAACAGTCTTCACACTGGATACTCGTTTTATGGGCGTATCTGCATGTGGGCAGACCTGCCTGGAAACGAATAGAGGAGCTGTCTTGGTTCCTAAAACCATCAGAAATATATGTTTTCTGATGGCTCAGGGGACCCCAGTGCATGAGTCGTTTGACCCCCTAAGGGGTCGTGACTCACAAATTGAGAACCACTGAGTTAAGGGTATGAGTGCTAATAGAGGAATGCATTTTTTAAAACGCATTCTACTGTTGTTTTAAATATGCACGGCAAAGCATTCATCAATTCAACATTTTTGAATGCTCAATTCAGTGACATTGATTACATTCTGAGTTGTGCAACCATATTTTAAATCTTTATTGATAGCACTTTTGTTTATGAACTTATCTGTTAGCATAGCCATCCACACAACTTATAATCACGCACCTTTCTCAATCTTTAAGCTGTGCAGAGTCCAGCTATTAAACAACATCAGGTATCATTCTCAGTTCTGAAATAAAAAATATCGTTTCACATACTTACTATTAGTATTCTTCAAAATAATAAATGGGAAAACCCACAATTAAAAAATAAACAAAAGTCACATGAAATTAAATAACCATTATGTGCACCACAACCTGCTCAGCTCAAATGACGAAGACAAGCCACCCCACTGTTTGCTTCCTCCTGAGAGAAAGTTGCTTCTGACACCCAACAATCCCATGTTCTTGGCTTTATAGTGTAGGATTTCTCTTTTGCTATAAAACAGCTAGCTTAAACTATTCCTTCAGAGCCCCATATATGGAAAGACAGAGATAATTTTTTATAGTTTATGCTATCCATTTATTTTGTTAGAAATTACTCATAGGTCCCAAAATGTTGATTGAAATATCACGAGAATGAAATTATGTTACCGGGGTGTGTGCCTAATAAATATATATCAGAAACAAGAATATATCATTTAATATTGACCCAATATTGGGTACATTGCTCCATGAAATAAAATGAAAGGAAGTCTGTTTTTTAAAAAATTACACAAATATAAAAGAACTCAACACAGATTAAACAACAATAACAACAACAAAACACTGCGGTAGAATGGATTCCAGCTCCCCGTTCTTCTCAAAGTTATCCAAAGTTTGCTAGTATCCACATGACTACGTCATGGAGAGCCAATAAAGCACAAGTGAAGATCTTTCTGATCGTCTCTGCTTTCAGCCAAGATCCATCTGACATCAGCGATGATTTCCCTTGCTCCATGTCCTCTTCTGAATCCTGAATCTCTGACAGATTCTTGTCAATCTACTGCTGTAACTGCTATTGGATGAACTCAGCCAAATATTACTTGCTTGTGAAATTAATAGAATTGTTCTCTAATTTGAGGATTCTGTTGGGTTCTTTCTTTGGAATGGGTGCAGATAGGGACCTCTTCCAGCAGCTGTCTTCCAAATTATCTGGCATAGACGAGTAAGTGCTTCACCAGCTTGTTGAAACATTTAAATTGATATTCCATCATTCCTGGAGCCTTGTTTTTGGTTAATGCTTCTAGTATATCTTCTTGAAATGGTGGCATGTCAACTGATTCCTTTTGGCTCATTGAGTCTGTGAATTCTTTGTATCTTCTTTTGATTCTTTCTGCATAGTTCAATATTTGGACCCTAGAATCATTTTAATATTTGCAACTCAAAGCGTAAATTTATTCTTGAGTTTTTTTAATTCAAGATATGCTAAGTGTGGATGTCCCCCCCCCAAAAAAAAAAAGAAGTACTTAAGATATGCTAAGTGTGTTCTTCTTTTCTGGTTTTCTAACTATAGGTCTTTGTCCACTTAATTGTAGTATTTTACTTTGTTTTTCTGTTATTTAGTACATCAAATCTGTCCTTGAAATTCAGGTGGAATAGACTCAAGGTCATATTATGGCTATCGTGGATTTATTTTAATTTTCTTCAGCTACAAACTGAACTTATATATGAGCAATTGGTGGGCTTTTCCACAGCCAGTTGCTGGCCTGATTTTAGCTGCTGGTATTGAGCTTCTTTACCATCTCTTCCCACAGATGTAGAAAATTTTATTTCTGTGTATTCCATCCAGAGAAGTCCACGTGTATAGTCCTTTGTTTTATTGCTGAAAAAGAATTTGCTATGAACAAGTCATTGGTCTTACAAAGCTTTGGGGGTTTTTGTTGCTATTGTTGTTGTTGTGCTTTGTTTTTTGGCATCCCTGCCCTGGTGGGAGTGGAAGCCCAGCCTTGCTGTTGGAGAGCTGCTGCTGGATTTGAACCACCAACCCTGTGAACCGCAGTCCCGCACACAACCACTATGCCACTGGGGCTCAGCACAAAGCTTTGTTTTTATCACCAATTAAAAACATTCTTAATGCCTTTTTGACAATGAATGCAATGCTGCTCCTCTTGAACCTGACTTTATTGGCATAGTAAATCACATGACTTTCAGGTTCAAAATTGTCAATACCAGTTCATTTCAACTCACAACGCATATACATATGATATAAGATATATATGTGTATATATATGTATATACATATATATATATCTTTACGGGTTCCATTTCTTTATATACTATTTTCAATTTTCCTAGGTTCATACTTTGCATATTCCAAGTCCTGATTGTTAACTGATGTTTGAGCCTCTTTTTTACTTCTCATTTTGAGTTGTGCTCCATGCGCAAATAATGTTCCTGAATGCTTTCCTCCCTCTGACTTTCCTCTGTCCATGTCAGTACGATTGACTGTATCTTCAGAAGGCAATGTTTCCTCAGCCATATTTTGAATGCTTTATGACCTGAGGGGTTCATCTTCTGCCACTATCTCTAAAAATATTCTGCTTCTAGTCAAGAGATTTTCAGTATCTGACAATGTTTTGATGCTATCCTTACGGTTGTCAGTGGCTAATTACTCTGAATTGGGTAGCCTATTCCATCTTCATAATTTCTTCTTCATCCGTAGGCTCTTCTGTACTCTCCTCACTTTCGCTGACTCCTGGTATTTGGAATACCAGTGACATAGCTTCAAACATCACCACAACATACAAGCCACCACAGTATGACAAACTGACAGACAGGTAGTGGTGATCTCATATAGCTAATCGTTTAACTTTCATTTTAACTTTTTATTGTGAATTGGGTGCATGTTTACAGAGTAGATTATCAGTTTTACAACAAACAATTCATACACTGTAATCCCCTCCATAGAATTTCATTTATGCTATGTCTTCCCTGTGTTTCTTGTGTCAGTTCCTTCTTTCTTCCCCTTCCTGAACTTTGCCTTTGGGTAAATGCTGCCTTTCATACTATGAGGTTCCTGCCTCACTAGTGCTTTTGTTCCCCTTACAGACCTATCTATTGTTGAGCTCAAAATGAAGCCTCGAGGGTCAGTTTTGTCCCAAATCTGCAAGGTGGCTAAGGGCCATCGTCCTGGGGGTTTCCTGTTCAAGGTAGAGATCGTTTTCCTTAATAAGCTAACCGATTTTTAGATATTAAGACTGCAGAGAATCATTTTGGCTTAAGGTTTAAATCTCTGAGGACAATCGTTTCAGGAATTCACTCACCTGCCACTGTCCAGGAAGACCAAAGAATTGATGTCTTTGAACTGTGGTATTGACGAGCTGAGAGCACTGAATGAACCTTGGACTTCTAGAAGAGTGAACAAATCTGGGCTAGATAAAGCATAGTCAGAATGTTCTTCAGAA